>RJWT010012844.1:0-22169 GCA_004365215.1 Cuniculus paca
GTTCGTTACTAGTTCAGAGAAAGGGAATGAATGCTTCCTAACTTTATGAAACCAGCAGTACCCTGATACCGAAGCCAAAGACACTATACGAACCGGTGTCCCTTCTTAATGATGTAAAAATCCTCAACAGAGTAACAAATTGAGTTGGACCTGGTAGTGTACATCTGTAATCCCAACCTCTGGGAGACTGTGGTAGAAAGATCTCAAATTCAAGACCAGCCTGGGCTACACAGAGAAGCCTTGTCTCAAAACAAAAATAGAAGTAATATTAAAAAACTGAGTTCCTGCTGCATAGTGAAAGGATTATTTACCATGAACAAGTGGGATGTAGCCTAGGAATAGAAGAAAATCAGTGTAACAACTACATTATATAATGGGGGGGGAGCACATATGCATTTTAATTTATGTAGAAAATGCTTTGACTACAAACATTCCTCCTCAAATGAAGAACAAGACAAAGCTGCCTTTCACCACTATTTAACATTGTACAGAGAAGCCAGAGCTATTAAATAAAAGGCATCCAAATTATAATGAATACGTGAAACTATCTCAATTCACTGATGACATAATCTTATATATAGGATATCCCAAAAGAATCCACTACAAAGCTACCAAACAGATCTAGACATTTCAGGGTACAAGGTCAGCACACAGATGTAGTTAACATCACAGCAGCAGTGAATGATCCAAATAGGAACTCAAGAAAGCAATTATATTTATAATAGCATCTAGAAGAACTATCTAAGGAAAAGTCCAAGGAGGTAAAGGACTTGCCATTTAATATGCTACAAACAAAATGTGGGAAGAAATGAAAGGAAACCTACGTCAGTGAAGAGATATCCCATGTTGTTGAATTGGAACATTTAGCAATCTGAAGACACAGCAGTACTCCCCAAAATGAACTGCAGAGGTAATGCCATTCCTATCAAAATTCCAACAGCCTTTTTCACAGAAATGGAAAACCCAGTTTTCATAAGGAATTTCAATGGGCCCCCAAAAAACCAAAGAAGTCTTGAAAAAAATTGCAGGAGTCACGTTGCCTGGCTTCTAAAACTAATACAAAGCATAGCAATTAAAACAGAAAGGTATTGGCATAATGATAGGCATATACAGAACATGCCATGAAATAAACGAGAAATGAATCCTTGCATATTAGGTCAATTGATTTTCAGCAAGGGTACCATGATCATTCAATGGGAGAATCATGATCATTCAACATACTGCGCAGGGAAAACTAGATACTCATGTAAGTAATAATAAAATTGAACCTTTACCTCACACCATAAATAAACCAACTCAAAATGACAAAGATCTGAAGAGCTCATTATAAAATTCTTAAAACGTTGTAGAGTATGTTCATGACGTTGAATTTGGCACTTAGCTGACACCAAAATCACAGGCAAATGGAAGAAAAAATACAGTGGTTCACCAAAATTAAGAACTTTTGTGCATCCAAGTACAATATGGAGAGTGAGAAGCTAACCCATTGAAGGGGGAGGAATATTAGGAAATCATACAGCAAAGAGGGAAAAATGACCACCAAATTAAAAAATAGGCAAAGGAAAAAGGGGAACTTGAATAGACATCTCCCCAAAAAAGATATAAACTTCAAGAAAACAGGATAAATATCAGGGAAATGCAAATTAAAACTACAATGAGATTCTACCTGACACCACCTAGGATGGCTTTTAAGAAAATGCTGGGCATGGTGGCACGTGCCTGCAATCCCAGCACTTAGGAGGCTAAGGCAGGAGGGGTGACAAAGTGAGTTCAAGACCAGCCTGAACTACATAATGAGCCTTTGTCTCAAAAACAAAACAAAAGCGGTGGTTGAGAATGTGGACTACTTGTAACCGTCCTGGATTGCTGGTGAGTATGTACAGCGGTGCAGCTACTGGAGAGTACAATTTGGCAGTGCCATATACAGATGACCCAGCAGCTTCATTCTGAGGTACATATGCAAAAGAAGTGACAGCAAGGGTTCCTAATCTCTGTACCTGTGTTCATAATAGCCTTACTCAAAGCAGCTAAAAGGTAGAACAAACTGAAGAATATTAGTATCCTGGAAAACAGAATCAATACATGTGTATGTGTTAACAGAAAGGTGGTGGGAACGTCCATGTCCAAATTTTGCAAGGCAAGCTGGAGACCCAGGGAAGACGTGGTACCATGGTCTCGTGTCCAAGGCAGGATTCCTTTGATATATTTTAATGCCACCAAATGTTATACCTATTTTGCCACAAAAATGAGAAAAAGGCCAAGCCTTTGAGTATGCCCAGTGTGCAAAGGGGAGATATCAACAGATGCTAAGCTTTCCCAATCCCGTGAGGTTTGGCTTGGTAAAGCACTTTTAACCAGCCGCCCCATTTTCATTTGTTTTTTGGTACAGTTCTGTCCTTACTTTTGGCCTTTTTCCTTGGAAAGCCCTTCCCAGTATTTCTGACTACTGACTTTCTTTCTTAAGAAACTGTAAGGAAATTGGGATCTCAATTCCACACCAAGATAACAGGCATCATAAAATGTAAAGTCGTGAGTTTATTGCATATGTAACAAAATGAACCTGACCTCCCGGGTCCAGCCTGCTGTACAATCAGTTTTTTGTGTTTCTAGCTGGTTCCATAACCACATTAAATAGATCTAGTATTTAAATATTTTTGATTTTGACATAAAACAGAACATTAGTGTACAACTTTCACAAAATAAATCAGCAATAAAAACAGTGGGAAGAATAACAAGGATAGCAGCAATACTTAAAAACAAGACATTACAAAATAAATTAAGAATACATTATAAAGTGGTTGAGAAACAAAAATAAACAAACTTTAAAAATCCATACTGTGTTTCAGGAAGGCTGCTGTGCGACACACACCTGGCTGCAGGTGGGGCAGGTGTGTCCTCTGCAGAAGACCATTCCTGACATCTCCGAGTTGAGGCCCACCTAACCTGAATTTGGACCACGTGGCTGAGCCAGCTTAGGGGTCAGAACCCAATCTAATGGCAGAGTCTCCTTTCAGAGATGGAGAGTGCTACTTGCTGTCACCCCGAGCCGCCCGTGTGGCCATCTCACTTTCCTACCCTCACGCTGCAGAGTGGTGGTTTGCTACATCCCTGAGTGTCGGCTGTTGGCCGCTGGGAGGGCGAGCTGAAAGTTGGGCCCTTGAAGGATTTGGGTGAAGAGGAACCACAGGGTAGGGGTGGGGGGACCAATAAGATCACACGTGGGGCCACCAGGGGCTTTTACCGTGTCCTTTGGGGAGCCCAGAAGTCCCAAGCCATGGTCAGCGGTTCAAGTTCTAGAAGTACAGTGCCCTGACAGAAGCTGAGTGGGGAGCGCAGACGGGACGCTTTTGAGCAGGTCTGCAGCACAGGCCACAGTGGGCCCAAGCCACTACCTCAGCTGAAGGGACACCCGACGTGAGAGGTGTAGGCCAGTGTGTGCAGCTGCTGAGGCCCATCTCACTAGCCTCCCAGCACGAGAAGGTAGTTTTCAAGGCGTCCCAGGCACCACTCTCGCTTCACAGTCTTGAGCTTCGGGGCCCTGGCTTCCTCCCTTACCTCTGCAGGTGTGGCAGGGCGCCACCAGGAAATCCAGCAGTGCTTCTGACCTGAAGTACTGGGTTGCTTCCCTCTGCAGCTCTCTTGTTCACCTCCCATGGCTGGGGTCTTGGTCACAGCGAATCTCCCTGGGGGCCCAGACTCTTCAGTTCCTCAAACTTTAGGGGATGCTGTAAGGGAAACTGGATGGAGTCCTGGGGGAATGGGTTTTTAGAACGCCCTCCAAAGCATCAAGGTGAATGAGACACAGATAAGCCCTACTGGGGCAAGGCAAAAAATTGAGAGAGACTAAGGCCACGGGTTGGCCTGGACGTTCGAATGGATTCACTTCTCCGTCTGCCACATGATCCCTCCTGTCCCAGCACATCAGCAGTCCAGGGTGCCGCCGAGACTCTACAGACCCTGGGACTAGTGGCTGCAGAGCTGGACAAACCTGGACCAGAGTCTAAGGTGAGTGTAGCCCACACCACCCAACAGACTGCTTCCAGGGCAAGCACAAGAGCCGCAGCCAGGTGCACAGGGCGAAGTATTCCTGCACCCTGTCAGTCTCAGTAAAAGCAACAAAAAGAACAGATGAAAGTCATCAAAAGGCCCTTCCTGATCCATCTCAGACCATGGCAGGAGCCCAACGTCGAACTCAAACTTCAACAGCAGTGAAATGTCTCGCTAATGAGTTACCCTGTACTTGCCCCCACCCCAAACTAAAAGCAGCGACACCATAGCAGAAAGTTTGTTGGTGCTACTATCGTCCATGGAAGCTTAGCTGTCCCAAACCAAGCCACTCTGGAAACGAAACACTGCCAGAACTTTTGTGCAAACTGGAAATGGTGTCAGAAACGCAGAGCTGGCCAGCTTTGGCCTTGCTCAGCCTGTGGAGACATTTGGGTGAGTGAGCTGAGCTGTTAACATCACCACTGCCACCAGGCGAAGGGGCCAACTGAGTCCAGGTAGAGTCGTCCCCACCCTGTGTCACTGGTTTATATCCATACCCTGTTTGTGTACAGCACTAACTCAGGTGGAAGTAGTCAGCAGGCCGCTGTCCCACTCTCTTCAGCTAGTAACAGAATTGGTTAGTTTAGCTCTTAGCAACTGCAACATCCAAGTTCATTAACATTTCTAGAGACACAGTCGGTGCTTCTCTATGTACAACAGGACAGTGGAATCGGCGCTGGACCGACTGGTTGGATCTGAGGCTGGTTTTGGTCTGTTCTTTGCTTAGCTCTGTAATGTGGTATTTTCACCAGAAAGAATTTCAAACTGGATAGAGGATGCAGCAAAGGAAAGACAGATTTTCTTTGTGCAAAATGAGTTTTTTTCAGCCAGGATACCATGAAGAGAAACACCCTAGGCTTCCAATGAAAACTGCTCCAATCCCTTTACCTTGCAAAGGGGAAACACATTTTGACTCAAGTTTCCTGAAGAGCATACACTGTGCAGTCATTTTTCAGTGAGAAATTAACCTGCCACCCACAACAGGCTGCTGGGATCTAAGATTTGGAATTGGAGCTCTGGTAAAATAACCAGCAGCTGCTGAACTGGAAAAGGCGCTGAGGCTGTACGGAGAGGGGACGGCTGGTGTAATGACCGTGCAAACCCTCGGTGGGCCCAGCTCACCCCGACCATGGTACAAGCTCCTGTGAAGAGCACAGGGATGTGAGCCTTTCCACCATGTGTGACTGAGGCCAAGGGCAGAAACTGGCTGTGTTTATTGGATGGGTGATGGAGGAGGTGGGAGAACTATAATAAAGGAGGGGTAGATGGGTGGAAGCCACCTACTAAAGTCCCCTGCCCCCTCCTCCTGCCAAGGAAGGAGGGAGAAAAGCCTTTTCCCTCGGGTTTTCTGGAGTTCCGGGCCTCCGCCAGCTTTGTGGGAGGCACACAGAAGCTATATGCTTTTGGTCTGGTGGTCATGAGTGAGGTTCTGGCGCTCTGAGCTGCTCTTCACTCCACGGCAAAGCCGCACGTTTCCTCCACTGCCGTCAGCAGCTTCTCGTAGAGCTTCTCATAGGACTCATAAGGTGGGATGTCGATCCGGTTAAAGCTGGAAAAGGACAAAGGAATCGAGTCACTGCTGGGGACAAGTTCTTGGGCTGCCTACCAGGTCACAGCCAGGCAGGAGACAAGCAAGCAGCAAATGTGGGAGTAGGAACTCTCACAGACTGATTTGGGGTGGAGGGGGAAGAGTTCGCCGAGAGCTGGTGAGTTCTCCACCTCTCGGTGTTTTACTGCTTCTAAGGCAAAGCTTTTTCAGTCAGCCCATAGCAAAATAAATCTTGAGACCTTCAAAACCAAACTATAACTAAATTACTAAACTGTTTCTATGAGGACAAAGCTCATAATTTGTTTTTGGTCTTTGGGAAGAATTATATTTCCTTCCCAGGAATAACCCCTTTGCTGACCCCTGGAATCTAGACTGGCCCTCAGCCAAGTCCTTGCTGACTTGTCTGTTCCTTTGGGATTTCATCTGAACCTCAGATGGGGCAGTCTGGAAAACTCCCCGCAAAAACACATTATATCCGAAACCCTTTAATAAAGTGCCAAATCCCTGAAAGATGAAATGAATGTTAAACTTCTGACTCAATACTTCCATGGGAAATTCATTTGCAGTATTTATCCAAGTAAAAGACTTTGTTTAGGAAGCCACCATCTCAACACAGAGCTGTGACCCAGGGAGCACAGTGGCCTGTGAACTACTGGGGCTCAACCCTTAGGGACAGCTTTATCACTAGGTCATCGCATTTAATGGAGTGGCGCCCTTTCTTACTGGTACTTCAATGTCAGGGTATTTTTCTCATCTCCTATGTCAAGTACTGAACTATTAAAGGACAGAAGACTTTTGAGGAAGGCAGCACCATGTGTCAACACGACAGGTTCCTGTAAACACATGACCTCACCACAGCGAGACAGGGCTTTCCCGTGGCCCAAGAGTCCTGGGAACAGTTGCGTCAGCCTAGTTAGAATACTCCGCATTGTCACACCTCGTGAGAATACCCAGTAACTTCCCCCGAAGCCCGACACTAGAGTGTGACAGTAGCACTTGCACCCCCACCCCGGGTCGCATCCCAGCAACATGGGGATGTCTCCTGAAGGAGAGACCAGTGGTCCCGACACAAAGCATATGCCTGGACTAAGACCTTTAAAGCACTGCCCACATCTTTTAAGCTAAACATTTTTCAAAATGGGCCATCTCATAGGCAGTTTCAAGAAGGAAAACAGAGACCCAGAAACATTAAAGTGAAGACCAATAAATCCAAATTCAAGTTTTGCCTTCTGATAGGTGCACACATACATACAGATTCATAGAGGCCCAGCAAGGAGGAAGACACGGACTTGTGCTGTGGTGGCCACAAGCTGTCACCAGAACACCAGCACTGATCAATTACATGCTTCACAACAGATCAATTTTATGTCTTCTGACATCCCTCACACAAATGTCCCATTGACACGAACGCTCTTGCATTATCTGAGGCCCTGCATAAATGAAACAGTCCTACAAAGAAAACAGCTGAAACAAGACAGACCAGTGCTGTGGACCCCCTCCCAGGACCCAGTGCCGCCCACCAGCAGCTCTTACCAGGTGTGGGCCTTGGGCAGGTTGTCTGTGTTTGCGTCTATCAGATGGATGGTGAAGAGCCGGGGCCCTGCCGCGCCTGTAGAACCTTGCAAGACAACATTCTAGTCAATGCACCTCAGAGGCAGAGCCCCAGCGCCAGGCACAGGGCCCTGCTAGAGGTTGGCACAGCTGCAGTGGCAGAAGCCTCGAGCAGAACGGACTTCTGAGAGGTCCCCACATATCCCTGCTAAGCAGCTGCAAGGGGGCCTGAGGGTGAAATCTGTAGCCGCCTTCGAGCAGAGGGCTCACCAGCCCCGGGACCCTTCCTTGATCAAGTCTTTCCAGACTCAGCCTCCGGCACCATGCTGGCCAGCACTGGCCACAGCTTCTGCCACAACAACAGGGCCAACCCCATGACACGAGCCTGCAGACTGACGTTCTTTTGGACAGAACTGTAGAGGCCAATGGGCTCCATTTTGATGGCATTTGCTCCTGCAGAGCGACAGCTGGCAGTGCCTGGAGCAGCAGCACTGGGGCTGCAGAGATGACAGCAACAGCTCGCCACCTCCAGGAAGGGAAGAGGGTCCCGAGGGCCCCTGGAGGAGGGTGTGGGCCTCTCAGCCACAGTGGGCGCCTGGGCAGCTCTACCCTCTCCTGGGTCCATCTCCTGAGTGGGCCAGCACTAGTGCCCAGTCTGCGTCCTGCAGTGAGCAGTGCTCACGTTCTCCCTGTCGCGTCGGGCACTCTGTCGTGAACCCTGTCGTGGCCCCGATCACACCTGAGCCACATCTGGGCTGCCCCCTCCTGCACATACAATGAGGACACTGATCCCAACTCCATTCGATTAGAGGGGACATGTAAGATTCTTACAGCAGTAGGGAACTTTGCAAGTAGGCTCGCTGTGCGGCTCATCAATGAAACAGGAACTCAAAGTCTGGGTCACAGTATCATCACAATTCCACCCTTGCTTACCACCTCACTACTTCCTTAGAGGGAAAAATAAATTCTAGGGCCTCAGTGGGACTTGGGTTTGTTGATCCATGCGGTGGGGATAGAAAGCCTGCTCAGTTCACTCTGTAGGCGCTGGGAGGAGCAGTCAGTGTGACCACCATGCTGGGTGAGCAGACAGAGACCCGGGGTGTTCAGGCTGGAACCCTCTGCACTGGCCCTGGGCCCTGCAGACCCCTACAGGCAGACACCACCATGGCCCCTTCCCTTGGGGGTTCTCAAAAATCCTAGTGAATAGTCTGTATTTGCACCAAATCTACAGCTGTAGGCTGTGGCCACAGTGGTTGCAGGTGGCGCCTTTCATTTTCTCCCTGGAGTGGGGTCCTGGGTCCTCTGCAGATAGAGAACAGGGCCTTACCAGACACCTTAGTGGCCCCTCCCTGCCAGTCCAACCGTCCATGCTTTTTGAAAGTGGTGAGAACATGGGAACCACATGCCCTGGAGTGACTCCACTGTGGGGACACTGTGCGCAGTGGGGACCTGCCACCCACCTAGCATGCAGCTCCACAGTGCTGAGCCTCCGTTATAAGAGAATTAGCGGCCGTACTGTTTTCTAGTGGACATTTCAACCATCACCAAACACCGGATCCTCCCTACCAGTCTGTCATAACGCACGCGATGTAGCACGGCTTGAAGACTAGCTCTGCCACCACGTCAGTCACCTTGTAGAGCCTTGAATCCTTGGAGAGGGACCCGTGTGGAGCCGGTCACAAACTGCAGGAGCCTGGCTCTTCTCTCTTCGTCGAAGGTTTCCACTGCCTGCCAGAACCACCTGACAATGTTGCTGTCTGCCACACAGTGCTTCAGCCGTGTGTTGGATTTCCAGTCATTCAGATCGATCTTGTCCAGGCCACCTATTATCAACTGGGAAGGCACAGCATGGGGTTACTGCCAAAAGGCAGAAGCCACTGTGTGATACACAGAAATTAAAAGACTTGGTGTCCAAAGACAGGAAGCAGCTTTGCCAAAATTCGCCTGACAGATGCTTAGATGGGAAGGAGCTGCATGGACAGGAGCCCGAAACCTATGTTCAGTCTTTCTCGGGTGGCATTCAGCTCCAAGTGCACAGCTACTGACAGCACCATCTTGGAACCAAAGCTTGCTTCTGCTATGCGGTGCTGAGGGGTGAATATCCAAAGACCAACCAGCAGGACTGAACGGAGCTGACTGTAACTAAGGCCACACCATGGCACCCCTCCAGGACACACAAGGAGGGCACACGTGAAGAGCTAAGACCACGGCAAGTTATGCAAAGCCTGGGTACATGGGACATGTTTTCCTACTTGTTTAAAAAGCTCAGTTGGGTATGGTGGCACACATTTGTAACCCTAGCACTCTGAGAGGCTGAGGCAGAAGGATCGAAAGTTCAAGCCTAGGCCGGGCTACTTGACCCTGTCTCTGTAACATGACAGGCTGGAGAGACAGCTCAGAGTGAAGGCCCTGGGTTCGATCCCTAGTCCTGGGGGTGGGGTCGCATTCCAACTACCTCCTACTCAGGTGCTCTGAGCTCGAGGTATCTATGAGACAATCAGAAGGCGTGGATGGGCCTCTGGGCACCAGGTTAAAACCGACAGCCCTGTGCCAAAGTCCACAAAATGTGATCAGAGGAGACTGTAACACTTGGTTCTCAGTCTATTAGTAGCCAAAATCAGCAAGCAGGACTGGAGTATACACACCAAGATGTCTTTGGTTTGAGGTGAAGGCTGTGGAATCTCCATGCTAGAGATCCTAAAAATTAAGGCAGAAGTGGTTTCCTAGAATTATTCAGACTTCCTGCTGCCAAGAGGACACCTCACCACGTGACAAGCAGCACAGGCACTCTCGGCTCCCCTCTCTGCCCAAGCCCCAACGCTGCCCTTCTGGAACACAGCTGAGCTTCATGTAGCATGGCGGCCTAGTGCTGAGCACCTACCTCTAGCTCCTTCTGGTCAAAGGGCTTCAGTAAATGCTGAGGGATGAGTTCATTAAAGCCCTTCTGAAGCGCTAAGAACTGGGCTTCAATTCCTCTCATGAACCTCCAGTTTACATACAACCTGAAAGAAAAGGCTGCATGTTGGAAACAATACCAAATGGGTCACACAGACACTATTTACCTCCAGCAGCAGGCTTGGATTCGACAGTGCAGCCAGCCCCCATCCACCAAGACAGACAGACACAAACCCCAATGGCTGAAGCACCCCACCTTAACAGTATATTAAACCTGCGGTGGGAGGATCGAAAGTTCTAACCCAGTCTGGGCAACTTAGCAAAACCCCGTCTCTAAAGATTGGGTTGGGGAGGTAGCTCAGTGTGAAGCCCTAGGTTCAATCTCTAGCACTGAAAAAACCAAAACCAAAGCCAAAAACCCCAGCGTGTTCCTCTATATATTCTGAATTTTTATTAAAACCAGCAGTAGGTTTTACTTTGGTCTGCTAGACCTAGTGCTGTAATTTAAAAGTACATTTGGAAGTAAAATAAAGGGCAGTGTGGGAGCTGTGCATCAGTCTGAGTGCACGCGTGCCCACATTTCTCAATCTCCAATGCAAGCGACTGGTTCCCGGTGCGGGTTTGCTTCAAGCAAGAGGTGACCCACAGCCCTGGAGAGGACTCCCAGGGCCTGGCAGCATGAAGCCTTTGACCCTGCTGCTCTCCCTGGGCTCGCCCCTCAGCCCCAGAATCGGGGGCCACATGGAGTGCTGCCTGGCTTGGGCTCTGTCAGAATTGCACCCCAGGCAGATGCCAAGCCTGACTTAAAAGTTGCCTCTGACATGATTCCAGTCACAAGGGCCTTTAGGGACAGGTGAGCCTCATGCAGGAAGAAGCCATGCCAATCTGAATATGAGCCCAGCTGCACCCAGGCCACCCCAATGCATGCCCTGGACGTTACCGGACATATTCCTTCTTATTCTCCTCAGTGACAGGCACATTTCTGCCATTGGGTTTCAGCTCATGCTGAAGAATCCTCCCAAATGCATTGTGCTCAACGCAGAACGTGTGATCCAGCACAGGAGTGATGTCATTCTCTCTGCCAAAGAAGACAGAGATGTGCCCATAACTCATGTGCCACCACCCAGCCAGCAGAAAGAAACAGGCGAGAGCTCTGTGAACAGGAGCCAGGCAGGGCCTGGGTGGTGGTGCTGAATGAGCCGGAGGGCACAACTGCAGTTCCTGCGTCCTGACTCGGCTTTCTCATGCACGGGAAGGTACCGCGTTGCTCCACCGTGCTCTGATTTTATGAGACACAAGACCTAACTGCTTTTTGCCCTGAGTCTGGGTGAGAAGGGAGGGAAGAGGTGGCTGGGTCCAAGGAACTGCACCCTGGGGATACCACACTGCCTCTTTCAGGGCAGCCTTTTCAAACAAACCTGTCCCCACACAAAAGCACTCAGAAGTCAACTCTGGCTCTTTAATCCACTCTGTTTCTTAAAACAGGAAGATTCCCAGTAGGAGGTAACCCTGGCTCCTGGCTTAAGAACTTCCAAATAAAGCGTGTAAAACCCAAGAAGAAAAAGCAGAAAAACAAAGCCTGAAGAGGCACTGGAGGGCCTGTCTCGGCTCCACAGCACTGTCTGTCCTGCTCTCAAGACAGCATTTATGATAAAGGGACTAAATATTCATTTTGTTTTGATACTTTCTTGGCTCCTTTACAGATTAATGAGACTCTGTGGGGTATCTTCCCCCCCCCACACATACCCTAGGCTGGGACTGGCTATTGACACTTGTAAACAGACCATAATAATTAAAGGAAACAACAAGAAACTAGCCCATGAGGAAAAAGTGACCAAATGTCATGAGAAAGGTAAGTCAATTTAGTAATTTAGTTAAATCTACATTTTTTCATAATATATAGTTTCCTTATTTCCCTTACTCAGTTTCACACTTCCCCCAAAACACGCACATGCACACGCACACGCACACGCACACGCACACACACACACACAGACTCGGTCATGCTCCGAGCCAGGGCCTGGTGTGTCTTCAGGTAGCTGAGCATGAGTTGATACTTACAGAATCCACACCAGGCTCTTATGAAGTTCAGGGTCCACTGACTCAAGGTCAGACAGCTGGATGGGCTTCCCCAATAGCTGCTTGTAGAAAGGAACCGTGAAGCCCCCGTTTATATAGTGTCCATGGAACACAGCCAGACCCATGATCCGACCCACGAAGTGGAAATAAGACAGATGGTCCTGTAGGGGGCAGCAGAGAACATTAATTCACTGGCTTCTGGTGAGGCTGTCCTGGGAGCCGCCAGCGCTGACTCAGCTGCTTACAGGTTACACTAGTGGCCTGATGGAATAAGGCCGCTTAGGGAGCTGAAATTTAGAGCACATCTTTCATGTGGATGAGCATGATGTTTTATATGTTCAGGCCTGACACTTCTTCCTCAGAATTGCCATGTACTTTGCAGAGGTTCAAGGGCAAAATGAAAATGCAGAGACCCTTATTTAGAAACTGAGAATTTCAACATGGTGACAGCTGAGAATCAAGCCCAGCACAGGGCCCTGTGCACAAACTGCGTTTCCTTTCCATTCTGTCCAAAAGGAAAGCGCTACGCGCAGTCCCTGTTTTTCTGCTGTGCACCCACTCTGCTATTGAGGCACAGAGAAAGCAAGTATGAATGAGCCCAGTGAAAAAGTAAAGATGCTGGGAGTGTGGCTCCGCCGTACAGCATCTGCCTAGCATCCACGAGGTCCTGAGTTCTATTCCAGCACCACCAAAAAAATAAGAAAAGAGTAACAGCCATTCTAAAACTAGGGCTGGGCTGTTCCCATTTTTAACTAGGAAACCTCACATTTCAACTTTCGGGTTTAAATTACAATCAGCTCGGGAAATTTGTCCAAACTTTGCTTCCACATTAATTGAAGGCTGTTCCACATTTGAACACTCCCTGCCCTCATCTTGGTGGCCTTGTGACTGAGCTGCCGAAGGACATGGCCCCACAGGACTCACAGCCCCGTGACACACCTGTGTCTCAAGCGCTGTGCATGCTAAGAGTGGCAGCCTGTGTGGCCATAAAGGCTGATGGTGGAAATGTGCCCACTTTGCCCAGAAGGAGGCTGGGCTTAGTACTCCACTTCTCAGACTGAAACCCTCAACAAACCCACGTTCCCTCAGGTGGCAGGGAAGTGTCCTGGTGTGGGAGCAGCTCCATTTTCCTCACTCTGTCGGAAACACCACTTCCTGGGCTCTGCCTTTGAGGACTATGCTTACTGTGGTCTCTACATCTACAACGAATAAATGAAAAACCAGGACTGACACTGAAAATGCACCTTCAAAATTTCCCAGCTAAACCCCCAACCTCCTTACGCATACTTACAGGGTTAATTGAAGAATCTGGGTTGATTTGCAACATGTAAATGTTGTCCGTGGAATACTGGAAGAGTCCATAATACGGATTCAGCATTTCATGGCATAACAAATAAAGCCACTCCCTAGGAACAACAACAACAAAGCTCGTAGGTGCTAGGAGTTCTGTGCCTAGATCTTCACAAAAGGACCGTTTCACTGTTGCCCTAGGAGGCCAAAGACATACAAGAAAGCGACGAACAGACAGGACACCTGCTCTGGAGGGTATGATGCATACAGATAGGGCCAACAACCAGGTGAAATGCAGAATCCAGAGAGGACCCAGAACAGCTCGTGAACACCCAACTGTCACCCTCACCACAAAGTGACCACAGCCCCAACAACCCTGCAGTTAAGGAAAACTGGCAAATGACTTGTATTCCCTGCAGGTCATTTGTTAATCCTGCTGCCTCTCACCTGAGGTTGCCTCAAAACTTGGCAAAGGCCAAAACCTCAGGTGTCACACATGTGGATGAGGCAACAGTAACTGACAAAAGTGCCTCCTCTTGAACAGCAGGCAACTTCACTATTAGGATTCTGGGTCACTTTCATGTTTTCTTTCACTTATTTCTGGTTTCAAAATTTTCTGAAATAAAATGTTTCATTATAAAGAACATATTTCAAACTCTACAGACGCAGAGGGGAGATGCTTATCAGTGACTTTTACCCTTTGTAATTTTCTGCTTAACTCTTATTTTTTCCTATACACATTTATCACTTCTGTAATTTAAAAAAACTAGTTTAAGTCAGGTGTGGTGGTGCATGCTTGGAATTCCAGCACTCTAGAAGACTAAGCAGGACGATCTCAACTTGAAGCCCAAGCTGGGACATCTTAGCAAGACTCCATCTAAAATAAACCAAAAACATCTGAGGATGTAGCTCAGTGTGAAAGTCCATGGTTCAGTCCCCAGCACCACAAAACAAAAGCAAATAAAAAATAAAACTAGTTTAAAATTTTAAAATACTTATTCTAAGAGTTTCTAATTCTGGAGTGGATACAAGTTGTATAATTTTATGAATTCCTCTATTTTTTTACATCATTTTATTATTTCCTTAAAAACTTCAAAATCAAAACCAGTCAAACAAAAAAAAAGCACTTCAGATAGAAATGGTATGATTCATCTGTGTGCTTGTCTGGAGTGGGGTGGGAGGTCCCTGTGCAAATTGCGTTGGTGAGCCTTCCATCCTCTTACTCAAAACTTCCACATATGTAAAACTCAGGGACAGTAGCCTGAGGTTTTATTCTGGAATTTCTTACCCTTAACAGAAAAGCACAAAACCAAACAGGGGAGATGTTATGGCTTGTATCTAGATGTTCCCTCAAAGCCTCATGCACTCACAGGTGGGGCTTTTCAGAGCTGGCGGGATCTAGGCTGTGATGCTGGAATTAAGGGTGCCCCATGCTGGGTGTGGGCTGTATCTCCAAAGGGCAGGTAGCCTGGATGGAATATAAAGGGACAGAAGAAGGCTGGGGGCCCCTGGGGCTGCTTCTGCACTGCCTCCTGCCTGCTCTGTTTCTCCTCCGTGATGTCCCTCTGCCATACCGCCCTGCCTTGGAGCTGGCTAACCATGGACTGAAACCTCTACTAACTGTTAGCCAAAATAAACCTTTCCAGCCAGGCATGGTGGCACATGCCTATAATCCCAGCACTTGGGAGGCTGAGGCACATGGATTGCTGCAAGTTCGAGGCCAGTTTGGGCTACAAAGTGAGTTCAAGGCCAGCCTGAACTTCACAGTGAGACTCTATCTCAAAAAGACCAAAAACAAACAAACAAACAGACCTTTCCTCCTTTAACTTTGGGTGCTGAGTAGTTTGTCTCGGCAATGTGAAAAGTAACCAAAATAAGCAAACTAAAAATGACCCAAGAATATTGGAAAATACACAAAAAATGATTAGATTAAAATGGTCTAACCAAAATATGGCAGAGGTATAAGGCTCTCCTACCCTGTCTTCCCGAGACTGGGCCACTACCACAACAAATTGTCAGAGGACCATGGGCTCCTCTGTAGCACCTACTGGAGTTGCGAGTTTAAATTTACTTGGCATAATTCTCTGATTAACACCTGACCTCATCAGACTGCTAAGTCTATTGCCTGAGGTCGGAGGGTAGAGCAGCAGAGAATATGTTGTTTGACTATCATATTCCTAGGACCATATGATCAGGTAGTTTTGTTTTGTTGTAGTACTAGAGATTGAACCCAGAGCCCCACACTGAGCTATATCCCCAGCCCTTTTTATTTTTTTGAGTCAGGGTCTCACTAAGTTGCCTGGTCTGAGGTTGAACTTGTGATCCTCTTGCCTCAGCCACCCAGGTGTGTGCTACCATGCGCAGCTGACCTGGTAGTATCGAAGGTTAGTGAATAAATACAGTTCCTACAGGGACATGCAAATTACAGGGGCACTCTCCTGTGAGAAAATACAATCATGTGACAAATACATTAGTTTATCACAGTTCATTCCCTGTTTTTTGTTTAGTTCTTTTTTTAAACAGAGGGTCTACCAGAGTGTGGGGATTACAAACATGTGCCACCACACCCAGCTGTTCTTTCATTTTATATTTTATTACAATGGAATTCAATAAATGAGTATGTTATGGTGATTTAAGAAACAAAATTAAAAAATTTTTTGAAACACTGGAAATCTTGTAGAAAGCAGGGAAGGGGGGAAAAGAGAAAGAGATGGGAAAGTAAAAAAAGAGAGAGAGAGAGAAACATAGAGGATCCAATATTTGAGTCACAGGAATTTCAGAAAGACCAAAGAAAGAAGTGGAGAGGAAGCAGCAGGGAAACCCTTCCTCTGGCAGACACTATGAAGCCCTCATGGTGTACAAGGTGCTGTTCAAGGAGCTATGGATGTGAGCGAAACAAATTGCCTACTCACCGAGGCAATGTACATCTGTTAGGAGATGCAGGCAGAAAGAGGAAAAATCACGTAACACAGCCTGTTACACAAGGAAGTAATCTTGTGCCAAGAAAGGGGGAGCTTGGGACCCAAAAACCTGTGGATCAGGACAGTACTGGCTCCCAACAACCACTGGGCAGAAGAATTGGACAATCACTGGAAGACAAGGCTCCATGAAGGAGCCACACGCCTGAAAGGAACAGGGAGGGGAATGTCAACAGATTCAATGCAGCCAGGCATAATGGCACATTCCTTTAATTCCAGCACTCTGAGAGGCTGAGGCAGGAGAATCACAAGTTTGAGCACAGACTAGGCAATTTAGCAATCTAATTATTCTATTTTTAAAATTATTTGCTTAAGTTGTTTTGACCAAAATTTCAAAACTGTATTTTACAAAATTTCTTACATACAAATGCAGTTTACATATCCCCTCCCCTTCCTGGCTGGAGATGCCATAATGGGAAAGGTCAGGCCCCCTTCCTATCTGCCTCAGGAGCACGTCTTCTGCGTGCAGGTTCAGCCATGTGAGATGAAGAAGGAGTGAGTTTCAAAGTTTTTTAATTCTAGCTACAAAAAGTAAACGCAGCTGGGCGTGGCGACACATACTCATGATCCTAGTACTCTGGGAGCCTGAGGTAGGAGGACTGCAAGTTTGAGCCCAGCCTGGGTAACTTAGAGAGGTCCTGTCTCAAAAAAGAGGGAGGGGGACAGCTCAGTGGGAAGGTCCTAGGTTCAATCTCCAGTATCAGAAAAAGGGAAGGGAAGGGAGGGGAGGGGAGGGGAACAGTGACAGTCACCCTCATGTTCATGGGTTACACAGCAAGATGCGAGTGAAAGCCAGTGTATGGCATCCTAACTGCCCAAGGTGACACTGCCTGGGGAGCAGCACTTAGGAAGCAAGGGCACACAGCATCCTCTGCAAACACAGCCACAGCCATCCTAAACCCACACAGCACAGAAGGGCAAATGGCTCCTCACCGTGCCACACCACCGTAGTCCAGACCCTCCTCCCCTCGGAATTTCACCATCAGCCGCTTCTTCAGGTCTTTCGGTCTCATCTTCATGATCTGACGGTAAGACTCCTGTATATCAAAATGACATCATCAGAGACAAGGGTGTTTCTTATTCTTAAACTTACAAAAAGATTAAAGGCTACTGATAATAGACTGATTAAAAATTAGCATTCATTCAAATGCATATTTCATCTGGTTCCCACTCCAGCTTGACCCCTACATCTAGTACATTCCATCATGTTTTTTCCCTATAACTTCAGCAAGACTGGTGTAATCCAGGTCATGCTAATCTGCAAGGAAACATGTAAATATGCGTTCAGCATGATCACTAAGGACTTAAGGACACATGTCCTCATTACAGTTGATATTCTCTATATAAATTAACTTTTTTTTTATTTTGGTACCAGGGATCGAACTCACAACCTCGCGCTTGCCAAGCAGGCACTTAGGCCACTGAGCTAAATCCCCGGCCCTAAATTAACTTTAATATGCCCCATAAACAATGTTTTAACCAAAATAAAGACATCATTAGAGTCTGGGTGTTTCAAGCATTCTGAGCCTGTTTTAATAGCTAAACTGAAAAATCACACCTGACTAGATTTCCCACTGAGTCAAAAAGCAAAAAAGGGTCTAAGTGAGACATCAAGTAGCCTGGGCAGAGCACAGGAAACAGGTGGCCAGTCTGACATTCCCTCAGACTCAGCATTCCAGGTAGCAATAGCTGTTTGTAGCTATTTTCAGTGATGGGACACTCAAGAATCTTTTCATGTTTCAAAGTTAATGCAGTTCAAACTCTCCCACCCCAGGAGGGAACAGGGAAGCTAGTGGAACTGATCTGGCAGCAACAGTTCAAGTCTCTTCCATCTCTGCCAACTATTAAGGATCATCTAGTTTTTAAACTTGGCACAAGAGGAAACACAGTTCCTTGTCTCTACCGGGGTCTTGGTCCTGATAAACCTGCATTTCTCAGAGTCATCAAGTCCACATCAGAAATACCCATTAACATCTGCAGCACACAGCTCACCAGAGAAGGGAACGCCCCTGGGGCAGGTTACTTAACAACAAAGGAGCCCATCGTCACACCAGTTGTTTATCCGCAGGGCTGACACATTTATACCTCAAATATTTCTTCTCGGGAAACCTCGATGCGGCAATGCCCCGCCTGGGGTTGCTGAAGTGACAGTTCATGTCTGAGGACTTTCAGTTTCTGGACCAAATCTCTTTCATATCTCTGGGCAGGAAGCTCTTCATCTTCCACAGAGCCTTCACTGGGCAGGGGCAGCGGTTGGCTGGGCTCCTTGAGTTGGCACTGGTGACTAGTGAAAAGGAGAAAGAGCCAGGTCACTCTGCAAGCACAGGTCAAAGAATTGCAGGCGGAGCCCGCTTGCACTAGTGGCTGAGAAGAGAGCTCAATCTCTGCCCCGTAACTGCACCTAGACAGATAGCAATTATTGACAGCAGCCACCAGCCTGCATACCGAGTATTGCAAGAGAGCTCCAATTCCAAGCAGCCACCTGTCTCATACGGTATTATTACAAATAAAATAGAAGTTGCTATCATTAACTGAGCATCTACTACACACCAATGAGACTGAACAACACACTATGAGATGTGCTTTGGGGGTTACAATAAAATGAAGTTGATGAAAAATCTTTTTTTCCATAGTGGAAGGAGGTGATAAATTAGAGCCAACACTTTGAGTCAAATGTGGTGACCATTTCTTGTTTTGGTCACCAAGAGACTTCTAAACCACTCATTAAATGCAAAGTATCAGTACAATAAAAGGAGTAGGACCAATACAAAGGCAAAGTGGCATTTGCCTTGTTCAAGTTTGCCACTAATGTTAGCTGCCACTTAGAATAGCTGTATGTGGGATGTTTCAACCTGAGAACACAAACCAAGAACATGGGTCACAGGTCTGAAGATCATTCCAAGTTCTAGGCTACAAAGGAATGACCATGGCAGAGGGCACCAGCGGTGCTCACAGGAAAAGTCAGACCTGTTTTTACTCTGCTGTGTGCAGAAGCCTCGTTAATGAAGCTGCTTCATACAGTCATCTCGGTGACTTTAATTTACGCTGCAAGTACAGAAAGGGCAGCAACAACATCCAGCCTCAGTAATGTTCACATTAATTTAAGAGTTTAAAACATGTAATCGTCTGCCAAATATGTAGTTTGTGTTGCTCATGCTTACTACCCAATAAACAAAGCAATAAATGAATTAGGAAAAATATTAGCACAAGAATACATTCAGAAAAAAATTAAATGGAAGAGGTCAACAAAGATTTTTCCAAAGTCTTACTTCATGATATGATGTAACCTTGGGTCTGTAAACTGGGTTGTTCGGTTATTATGGTCTACAAAATATATTCTCCCAGAAACTGTACTTCGGACTTCCCAACCTGGTGGCAGTGGTCCAAGTTCATCGCAGTTCACACTGTTCAGGTCTCTACCAAAATGGAAGGTACAGAGAGGGTTATCCAACTGCATTCGGACGAACAGGATCAACACCTCAGAGTCACAGGGGTCTCTATCAAAGGTGTCTGTGTCCCCGCTCTGCCGAGAGGGACAGTCAGGGTGTTACTTACGCCAAACCCCAGTGAGGCCAGCCCTCTGTGCTGCAAATGGCAGCAACACCCCACAGAGCACCACGGAACTTCCTGAGCTGATAACCACCCTGAGCACAAGGCCTACTCCTAGGCAGCTTTTCTTCCAGGAAAGACGGTGGAATAGTAGTGAGCACCTGAATGCTGGGAGAGCTATCTGAATGCACAAGTTAAATTAAACTCTCAAGGTCAGAAAGGTTTCCTTAGTGAAAAGTTCCCAGAGGGCCCCAGGTTTTCAAGGCTAAGGGGGATGCGTAACATGCATTTGAAAACTCGCCATTCTGAACAGCTGCAGCAGGATGAGGCCTTTTCTTCATCAAGCTGGCTTCTGCTAAGCGTTTTCGCTTCTGGATTCTTGACTAATTACTTCAATACAGCATCACTGACCAGGATGCTTTCCTAACTATTACAAAAGCTTGTCATTTCTTACAGTGGGTATTACAGAGACACCTCATTCATTTCCAGGTAATATTTCCATTCTAATTATAGATACTGAATCATAAACTCAATATAGACTTGGAAAATCAAACACAGGAAGCTTACTCTCAAGTGAAACAAATTATGAATAAAAAGGAAATGAGCATTACTAAAAATCTTATTATGTAGTAATGCTATTCTTAAAAAAATAAAAAGAAAAAGCAAAGAAAAAAAAAAGAAAAAGAAACTTAATTCTGTTATAGGGTGGGGTGGGGGTCTCTCTGACCTGGGCTCAGATGTATGGCCTTGTAGAAGGTATTCGTATAGAAAAGCTTCATCTCCCCCCGGAATGGTCCCCAAGGGACTGAGGCAAGAGGGACAGTAAAGTAGAAGAGAGAAAGGGTAACAGAGTCTTTATATTTCCTTTTTAACTTATTATTATGGAAAATTTTAAGCATATAAAAAAGCAGAGAGAGACCACAGTGAATTGCTCCATAACCAACTCTGCTCATGGTCAATCCTATCTCAAATACATCCCACTTGCCCCCACCCCAGCCTGTCTGAAGCACATCCCAGACGCTGTCTTATTTCCTTCATCAGTACTTGCAGTTTAAACTGGGAGCAACACACCTGGAAGGGGCTGGCTTTTCACACCAACTGCTAGAGACCAGCTTGGAGGGTATTTCAGAAGCATACCTGGGTATCCGGGGGTCATGCCACGTGCTCACTCCAGTCTGTGTGTGCAAAAAGTAAACTTGCCCCTGTACTGTTGTTCTTTGTTCTGCACAAGAAATTAAGGGATACAGTTAGATAAGCTCAAAAATGCCATGGGGAGTTTCATCCAGTCCTCTAGTGATCACTCCACAGATTCTAAACTTCCTCTCAACACCAACAGCAACACCAACATCACCCCTCTCAATGAGCTGGGATTATACCTCAGCATCCTAACATGACTGAGAGAAGAGCTGGAAAGTGCTGCCCTTAGCTCCTATCTGGCTCAAGAATGGCCCTGACTACTTGGGTAGATGTCACTTTGTCCCGTGCTTTTCCCGAGTGGGATGAGACACCCAAGTGCACGGCACCTTAAGACCCACCCAACTTACATCTCTGTCATCCCCCACTGCTCTCACTTTGGGATTATCTGCCCATCTAAATTATATTCCCCCTTCACTCAGCTCTTCTCTCAGCAGCAGTCAAGTGGCCCCTTCTTTGTGACCTAATCCCTTGCTGTTCCTCCCACATTCAAGTGACAGGCACACTGCACATTCCCTTACCTACTCACTTACCCTTCACCTGGGTTCTCTTTGGTGTTAAAGTGCCTAAAATTAATTTTTTACACAATTTCTATACTGAGAAGTTGGTGCAATTACTGATGATTCATAACTAGCCAGACTAGTCAGCACCCCTCCGAGGCACTCATATCTACACAGCCGCATGGACACTAGTGGCGAAAGTAGGTTCTAGTGACTACACAGCATTTACCAACCCAGAGTTCCCAGAAACTGTGCTGCTCACCATAGCCTTCAGGCAGCTCCGGTGACTGGTGGCCATGTGGCCGGTTCTGAGGCGTCTGCAGTGAGCCTCGGACCTCAGAGTTCCGAAGTCGCTGTGTCTGGAGTCTCTGATCTTGACTCGGGGACTCCACAAACCTGCAGTTGCCCCCACCTGCAGCAGCGCCGGTGCCATCCGAGTAAGGGGCGGGCTCCTCCATGAAGCAGCTAAGTGGCCTCCCAGGCCCCAAGTCTTCATACACGGATCTGTGGGCGCAGGGGTGACAACAGCAGGTGTGG
>RJWT010012845.1:0-16369 GCA_004365215.1 Cuniculus paca
GAGGGCTTAGTGCAACCCAGAAGCCCCCAAAAGTTTCTTCCCTTGCTTTTGAGGGCACAGGTGGGTGGCAAAGTAAGGACTCTCCTCCTCCAGCCCACACAAGCATCCTGTACCATGAAAGATGCTTGAACAAGTGGTTGTGGTCCTACCAGGCCTGACATTGTCTCTCCTAGATCAAAGTCAAGATTTTCATTCACAAAGGAAGATTATGTCCTTTGCACCATCTTTCCCTTTATATCCTATAACAAATTTTCACTTTTACTCATTGATTTGTGATTGCTTTAGAGAAATGACGGTGAACCATTCAGAGCTCTCAGTGATACAAACAGCCCACTGTGGCAAATAGGCCATCGATCACCACCACTGCTCATGTATCCCATTGGCTTATCTGTGCCTCTCAGGCCCTGAAGATGCGTCCACCATGATAAATATATTCATTCACCTCTTCTTGGGCTTAGATCCACCCCATTCCCACTCTTCTACTACTCCCATTCTGGTTTACCTAGAAATCTGCATCCTCTAACCACCTTGTGAGAATCGAATACACCAAGAGTCAAGAACCTTACACTCTTGTGAGTTCTTGTCCTCAGACCCTGAAAGTCTTGTGTTCAGCAAGCAGGAAGACATCTCCATTGCATACTCCACCAAGTGCCACAGACTTGGAGACAGTGTACAGAAATGGGACTACAAGGTAAGTGATGAACTCACAAGTGTCCCCATGCTGACTCTGAGTTAGCCTGGTTCTGATCCTCCTGTATACTCTAAGCAGGAAGAGAACAGAAAGTTCTCAATATCCAATTGTTAGGAATTAAGAATCACAAGAGAAAAGAATTTTAAGGCATAACATGCCACAACTGAGATACCATGCTGAGTTCCTTTCTAAACCAATTCTTTTGAGAAGAGAGGGAGGCAAGGAATGACCCTATCCATTGTCCTCATCCACCTGCTCAAAAGATAAGCAGACCTTAATGCAGAAATGAATATTCACCTCAGGATCTTTCTTATCTGTACCAGCTTGCTACCTGACCACAAAAGGAGGGGTTAAACTCAAACATCATCAAAGGAATCTTGTCTTAAAGCACTGTCCTAAAAGCAGTGAGAAGTCATGCTAAATTGGTAAAAGGTGTTGTTCTGAATGAACTGGGATGTTTAAAGACCCTAGAAAAATGACTGCCTCATGAAATGAATGTGCTAAAACACATTCAAGGGAGTCCTTGACCCACCCCCACTCTCTGCTCAGCTCCATCCTCCCCTGGACTAGCATCAGCTTTTGCCCACTTCCCATTCCTCTCCGTATGTCTATGTTGTTATGGTGACCGTTCAAGGATGGGCTAATGTCCAACAGCAATTTGACAGGCTGGTGCATTTTGAATATAAACCAACACCCAAGGGAAACTGTTTCAAATCCAGGGTGTTCGCTAAGTTTGCCTGGGACCCCCTGGAGGAGGGAAAAGAGTCTACGGTTTGGCATTGGAAGCTCTATCTTCAGCTTACAGATCTACCACTTGCCAGCCAAGTGAGTTTGGCAATTCGTTTCTCTTTTCCAGGTTGCTTTTCTCACCTGTACAAACAGGATGGTGATAAGTACTTGGAAGATCTTGCAACAGGTAGAGGCAAGGCCTGCAAGTGGGGCATACACTTCTCCCACGTTCTGTCAGCTAGAACTCTGTTAACTAGCTCTGTTTAACTGCAAGGGAGCAGAAATATGCTCTATTTGTGCACCAAGAAAGAAGAGAAAACCAACACAGATAAGCACTTGCAACTCAATGACACTGTTACTGTCTATATTGTGAGATAATCACAAAGGCTTATACTTACAAATGCATTCACTACATTGAATATTTGCCAGTCTACAGGGGATGAAGTGTTACAGGTTGAATAACATAACTGAAATGCTTGGCACCAGAAGTGCTTCAGATTTTAGACTTTGGAATACAATATTTATGTATTTACAATGAGGTATCTTGGCAAAAGGACACACGTGTAAACATGAAATTCATTTATATTTCATATGCACCTTATGCATATAATCCAAAGGTAATTTATGTAATATTTTAATAAATTTGTAAACAAAACAAAATTTCATACTGTAGAATTTTCTACTTGTGACATCATGTCACAAAATCTTTTGAATTCTGGAGAATTTCTTGTTCAGATTTTCAGAGTAAGGCTACTCAACCTGTAATTAACTGTTGAAAAGGGCCACATCCTAATTTGTATACAGTTAAACTGATATTTTTAACATAAAGGGAAAGAAAAAACTCTGAACATTGTGACAATCAACCAAAGGATCTTGATGATTTGGAAAACAAAATCACAGAAATTTCAAGTGTCTGTATCCTAATTGAATAAATAGCGGGCTTACATCACTGACATATTTATCTTTGTGACTGGTAACTACCCCTCACAATAGCCCTTAAGCTACTTGAAGGCAGAGACCACAAATGCTTTATTCACACTATGCCACCAGTACCCAGCACTTCTAGGCATTCAGCAAATATTTTAAAAAATAATAATAATAATAATAAGGGAAGGAGAAAGGGAAGGAGGAAAAAAGGGAGGGAGAAAGAAATTGTTCTGTAGTTTCCCCTGCTGTCATTTTGCTATTGAGATAAATTCATGCTCTTTAAGAGTCAGCTTCTGCAGAAACCCTTTCATATACTCTTGAGCAGTTACAGTGGTTTTTAAGAAGCTTTTATTTGCAAACTTCCAATCCGCTTGAAAGCTCGCCTTCTGATTTAAGATACAACTTACACCTTCACAGGACCGCCTCAATTTAGGGAAGAGAAAAGAGACTCTTTGACAAGGGAAAGAAGACTTACTGTACCACTGTGCAAACAATTGCAAAGGACAGCAGATTCATTCAACAAACATTTATTGAGCATGTCACCATGTGCTAGGGCCCAAGAAAAGTACTCGAAGCTCTTTATGGTACCACAGAGAAAGAAACTCAAGAGGTTAGGCCAAACTGGCTTTTATAAAAAATGTTTTCTTAGCCCAGTTACTTTTTAATATAAATGAAGAATTACTTCTAAAAAGTATCTTGAGCAAAGGTGACTTCCAGAATTGGTTACTTCTGGAACTCCTTCTGCTTCCCTAAAGGGTCCATCATAGACAGACAGATAGACAGACAAACACAGATGAGTACTTTTCTGAGAAACTCAAAGGACACAGAAAATTAAGGATAGAATACTCCTCAGATGGTCTCTGGAAGGAAAAATCACTAGAAGTCAGGAATGGGAATAGCAAGAAACAAAAGGCCACCACTTCTTGGCTTGCAGAAACAGAATGGAGTGCCTTAGTTGCCTGTGCTGGGATAGAGAAGAACCAGGGGTAATTTCCAGGAGACCACACATATTCCTGAATGTATTTGTCCAGAACAATACAGTCTGGGGCTCAGACAACAGAACCCACGGTACTGCCATAAATTTCAGTGCATTCAGAATATTTCTCAGGTGTCAATCCCAGCAGCGCTAGAGATCTCCAACTATTCCACAATAATGTATCCTTTCCACCCATGCAGACCAAGGTTATTTGAAGTGATTTTTAGGGGGTATTTTTGTTTAAAGAGGAGTTATTACTATAGCGAAGTTGTGAACAGCACCATTTGTATAGGCAGCTTCCTGAGCAAGATCAGAATACTGGCCTGGGCTTTCAAAGACACTAGTACAAGTGGAGCCCTTCATACTACAGTGCCAATTAGGTCTATAGGTTGGATCTTAAAGGTCCCCCAAAGAGTCATGTGTTAAAAGTCTTTGTCTCCAACCCATGATGTTGGAGGTAGTGAAACCTTCAAGAGGTGGTCACTAGAGAGGAAGTTAGGTCACTCAAGTTGTGCCCTTAAAGGGGATATTGGAAACCATGCCCTTTTCTCCTGCTCTTTCACTTCCCACCTACCACAGGGTGAGCAGCTTCCTTCAGTGTGCTCTCATGCCATAGTCCCACAACCAGTGGGCCAATTGATCATGGACTGAAACCTCT
Organism: Cuniculus paca; assembly: GCA_004365215.1. Lineage (NCBI taxonomy): Eukaryota > Metazoa > Chordata > Mammalia > Rodentia > Cuniculidae > Cuniculus > Cuniculus paca. The sequence continues at coordinate 3,982 of RJWT010012845.1, forward strand.
AAAACTGCAAGCCAAAATCTTTTTTTAAAATGATTGTCTCAGGTATTTTGTTACAGTAATGCAAAACTGACTAATACAGTTAGGATCACAATTCAAGAGAGAGTTGGTCTAAGTCTCTAGCTAGAGAAGCAAGTTAAAATTAAGAACGAGGTATTTGAGGCCTCCACAATTTGGCTCCTAGGGAGGACAGCCCTCCAGTCCTCCAGTGCCTTACATGTAGCCAGCTGTGAGCCTATGAGGTGGTGGCCATCCCTTCCAGATACTGAGCTCCACATGTCATCCAGGGAAGGCCCTTCCTGGTCAGATTCAGATTTGTGACCTCAGAATCAAGCTTTTGTCCAGACACCTTTTCATCTCTGAGCAAATGCATAGGAAGCCACAAAGAAGTCTGCCAACAAGTAGAATACTGGACAAGCAGGTGCTGATGAAAATGGAAAAAAGACATCCCCACCTTTCAAAGCATATCTGATCCCTGAAAGCTTTTAGAATCTTTTCTTCATCCCACCTTATCTCTGTGCCCATTGACCATTCATTTTTATACTTTTCCTTCCTAGTCATTTATTATACATGTTATCACATAATTACTAATGATAATATTATAATTTTCCTTTTTTTAAATCAAAGAATCCACTGAGAACAAAATTTTCATTTCCAGGGATAAAATGTCCTAAATAATTTTTTTTGTTCAATGAATACATGCAGTGTAAAACGTCAGTTCCAGAGGGGCAACTCAGACTAGTGCCCCCTGAAGTTGTGCCATGTGATACATGCCATTCATAAGATTAAACCAGCACTTACACTCCAGTTGAAAGTGCCTGCAAACTTCCAATAAGTTAAAAACAAAACTTGTAGTAGACATTATGGTTCCCTCTCAGAGATCATGCCATTCCCCCAAGCTTGTACATGTCTACACAGTTTGGGAATGCGCTATAGCTCCACAGTAGGATCTGAGTGAACTAGGCTAGGTAACCCCACCCCTGAGTGAACTAGGCTAGGTAACCCCACCCCTTTGCCAGTGATTACTTAAGGAAAGAATACATGACCCATTTAAAGACTATGAAGTAGGAGGTAACATTTATTGGGGGCTTTCAGGGAAATTCTCCCAGGTTTCGAGGGAACGCTGGGGGGAAAAGGTGATTCCTCCCTGCCTCTAAATGAGGCAGATGTCTTATGTAGAAGTGAACTGTGCAACTGGGGCCACCACCTCATTGCCAAACTATTAATAAGGACAGAGGAACCCAGGGAGTGACAATTAAATGGCGATAAGGCCACCAGATTCAGTCGACCTGCAGACCACCCTACCACAGACCACCAGCAAAGGGAGCTAACACAGCTCCCAATGGCTGAAGGCCATTTGAGTTAGATTTTCTGTTACTTGCACACCAAAGCACATTAATTGAGGATGCTCCCATGTCCATCCTCCCAAATCTAAAATTTCAAATATTCTACAAGCTTACAGAACCATTTGATTGATTTGGTCATGGCAGAAAGCAACTCCTTTCGTGTTCATCTATATATTTCTTGAGTGTAGCTAATTTTGATACATTAATGCTAGGATTTCACTTACATAAAATTTTTTATCATAGGGTTCTAATTCTAAGAATTCTGGGAATAATAAGAAAATGACTCAACTCAAACTGAATAAAGTTAAGTTCAATGGCCAAGCAGTAAGTTTTAGGTGGAAAAGTGAACATTTCAATTGGACCATAGGAAAAAGACTTGTATTGAGTACAGTAGAAAGAGATTTAGATGTCATAGAGGACACCATCACTACCACCATCATCACTGATAAAAAACTAGTTAATATTTAGGAGTCTTTGTTTTATATTAGATATTATATTAAGGGACTCTCATGCAATCTATTCTTTAAATTTTTATTTAATTCTTGAAGACCCATTGTAAAACAACTGTTATTATCACCTCAGTTTTACACATGAGGAAACCAAGACCAAGAAGGATTAAGCAATTTTCGTAGGATTAGGGTCACATGATCACTGAGTGGTACAGTCTAGTTCACCTGAGACTGTCTCTAAATGCCATGCTGTCGTCTACTGTACCACGCTGTGCTCTAAGAATGGTAATAATATTTACATCTTGAAAATTTACTCAGGACTAGAAAATCATTTTCATTAGCCAACCTAAAGATAAGTACTTTTACACTTCCCATTCAATAAGTGAGAAAACAGGGTATGGAAACTCACCCAAGGTCATATTATATCTGGAATTCAGTATCTACTCCCTACCCAGTGATGCTTGGGAAACTTGAGCATTGAAAATGAATAGGACTCCATGCAGTCCTATTCCTTGGATACAAGACCAACTGTATGTTTCATCATTCCTGTGTGTAGGACTCTACCAATTCCCTTCAGTAGGGCTAGCTTGAGGTTTAGGTCCATGCAAAAGGAAACGGAACTGTACAGCACTGTGTGGGAACAGAGTACACTCTTGGCATAGCAATCCCAGCCCTCACCAGGCAGCATCATGTACTAACACCACAGAGCCAGCTCTAGGACTGTCCAGACACATATAGGAACTGGGAGCAGGTCATGCCTGTCTATCGACACCTGATAAAAATCAAGTGATGGTTCTTCTTTGGGGTGGAACAAGAAAGAAATGGATCCCAAGAGTCTTGGGATCTTTACTACCTCCTTTCCTGGTACCTGGGCTGTCTCACAACACAACCTCCTACTCCTGTCCCCCAGTTGTCAGGGTCTTTATCCCACCCTCTGGCTATTGCCAATTCCTCACTATCTTCACCTTAATCTACAAAAGCCCCTCCATAATCAATCATAGCAACCCCATGTTTCAATCCAAAAATAAAAGTAACTTGTTTGAAAATATTTTTTGTGATCTGCAAATTTAGATATATAAGAAATGTCTCATCTAGTTGCAAAAATCAATGCACAGTTAGTTAATAGATTGTCTTGGTTGAAATTATAGAATTATATAAAATGGAGGAGCACCAGCAAAGTTGGACATCAAATACATACTACACAGAAGTCCATCCTATCTCTCTTCTATCTCTTTTTTCCAACTCAAACTCAAGTTCCCAGAGCTAAGCTCTTCATTAGAAGTGAAATGAAAGTCAGTCAAATAATTTGGCTCATGCAAAGTGCCAGTATTTTAAGGCTGCCCCTCAGCTGGCAGTGTGATTTCAAGTGGTGAGACAAGAAGAAGGCCCCTGCTAGTTGGGTACATAAAACTGAAAGCCTAGTGTTTTCTCTCACCATGCATTTTCAAGCCTCTGAGTCTATTTTTTCCTATACAAAAATGAGTTCAACTTTCACTGGGCCTAGCAGAATTATAGATAATATGGAAGCTCTGTGACAAGCAGCCCTCCCTTATCATATAAATTATGAACATGAACTAGCTCTTTTTGAGACAAGCTCTATACTACAGGCTTTACGAGCCTTAGCAATTGTGTTCTCAACAATGTTTAATATTTTTCTTTTCTTTTTTTCTCCCCTGTACCAGGGATTGGAGATTGAAACCAGGGTCTTCACATCGATCTATATCCAGATCTTTCAAAAAAAATTATTTTTAATTTTGAAACAGGGTCTTGCTAACTTGTCCTGGTTGGATTCTAAGCTTTTTCTACATGAGTTGAGTCATTCACTCATTCTTCCAATCGTTTACTCCTTCAATACATTTATGATGAGTCCCACATGCCAGGGGTAATAACAAGCCAGTAACCAGATTCTGGCATGAAACAATGAATAGTAGTTTTGTAAAAAAAAAAAAAAATAGGTGACCTAGGGGCCCCTAGAAAGACTGGGAGTTGGGGATGCAGCCTGGAGGATGGGACAGTTAAGCTGAGAACCGCACATTATGTACAACTTGGCCAGCCAGAGAGGATGGAGTTGGGGCGTGCCACAATTTAAGTAGCACAGTCAGGGTGGGCCTCATTGAGAAGTGACATGTGCACAAATTTTGAGGTCCTGAAGAAGTGAGCAACTTGTATATTTGAGGAGATAGCAAATAAAGGCCCCAACGAGAAAGCACACTCAATGAATTCTTGGAGCAGTGAGGAAGTCAGTGTGACTGGAACAGGAGTAGCAGGAAAAGAAGTCAGAGACATAAGGGGTGTAGGGGGCAGATCATGGAGGGCGTCTGCCTGGTCCTCCAAGTGACTTGGTGGGCTGGGGGTAACACAGCTGTGACATTACCCTGCTTGGCTTCTGTTATGGATGGACTAGAGAGAAGCAGAGGAATAGTCAGGGAGACCAGCTGGCAGTGATCAGAGCACAGCAAAGTATTCCTGCTCCCTCTCTGGAACCCTGGGCAGAGACAGTCCTGCAAATGACGCTGATCCCCAAGGTAAAAGGAAGGCCAGGCAGAACTGGGGGAGGAGAGAGACAGGCATGAGATAGCTACTCTTCCTTATTCTTAGAGCTCTTGTATCACCATCTAGTACTGCATAGTAACATCTAGTACTGCAAGAGAACCTCTGAAGATGGCCTATCTTCAGCATACACCCCTGTCCCCAAGGAGGGCTGTGAGGATCTTGCAACTGTCCTAAAGAGACTTTGAGGCTCAGGCAAGGAAGAGAACAGGATTATGCACCATGAGACCCGTGGCATGGTGAGGCATGCAGACGCCTTAGCAGTAGATTCTCTGTGGAATGTTACCAATGGCCACAACAGGAAGGGTCATCTGCACTGCAGCCACAGCCAGTCTGTAGCAGCCCTGACCCAGAGGCCCTGCCCTAGTTCAGGGCCACATAAGCTCTAGGAAAGCAGGATAGGAAGCAGGATAATAGTTGGTTCTATACCTAATAAGGGAATGATAAATCACAAGTTAATCAGAAAGTCTCTGGCTGGGATCAAGGGAAAAAACAAATTTGAAAAGATTGAATTGATCTCCATTAAAGTGGTTGGGCACTCAGAAATCAAACAAAGTTCTGGAAATAAATGAAAGCTAGGCATTTATTTATTTATTTATTTATTTATTTATTTATTTATTTTTGCAGCACCAGGGATTGAACCCATGACCTCACACTTGCCAGGCAGGCACTTAGGCTGCTGAGCTAAATCCCCAGCCCTGAAAGCTAGGCTTTTATAACATGAGTTTTGTGACTACACATATTCATAATAATGTATCGTTTAAAAGAATGCTGAGATATGGCATAGAACTACTGTAGATAAAACTCCATATTATTTATCTGGAACATCTGTACTATGAACACTTGTCACTCTTTAGAACAGTCAGGTATAAAATCCACAAATGAAGGTTTCAAATATTCATGTTCACATTTTAAGGCCTCATGTAACTTTTGAATTCCTAATATAAGACACTGTGGCACAGATTACCTTAGCTTCATCGAGGCAATGATACTCATGAAATCATTTGATGTACTTATTATATTTTTACTATTTTTAGTAGTAAATTCTTTGCTACTTATAATTATCCAACATATCGCCATCTAGGAATCATCTACTAAAACACATTTTGAAAAGCAATGTCTTGTCTGACATGCAGGATCAACAAAATGGTAATCAGCATGTAAGATGTTGCTATGACTTGAGTGTGATCCCCAAAAGTTCATGTGTCGAAATTTTAATTTCTCAATGAGATTGGGTTGAGAAGTATGGCCGAGTGGAAAGTGTTTGGATCACAGAGGCAGAGCCTTTGTCGATGGATTAGCAGGACTGAGATAATTCTCGTTGGACCGGATTGGTTACTGTGAGGGCAACTTGTTATAAAGTGAGACAGCTCCTATTTTGTCTCTTTCCCATGTATCTACTTGCCCTTCTATTTTCCACAAGTTGGTGCAGCACCAGATAACAAGTAGGTGGTAGCACCATGCTCTTGGCTTTACCAGCCTGTGGCACCATGAGCTAATATAAACCTCCTTCTCTTCTTTATAAGTCACCCAGTCTCAGGCATTCTATTGTAGATGCAAACCAGACGAAGACAGGTATGAATCTTGAAAGTAAGCTATCCTCCTAGTCATTGCCTGAGTCAGCTTTACTGCATTCCCTGCAGTCACTCAGTCTTCATTCGAAGACATCCATTGGCAAGGATCTCACTGCTCCCCAAGGCAACTATTCCAACTTCAGATAGTGCTATTAGGTTGCTTTTTCTCATTCGGAACTGAAATCAATGTGTGCCAGCACAGAAATCAATGGACTGTGCAGAAGAGCAATTCATTCACCTCTGGCCACCACTGACAATCTGGGAAAAGAGGATGTAATCAGCAATAAAAAAAAACAATGAAGAGAAGTCAAAAATCAATGTATCACCTGTCAGAATAGCTCTTCCCTGAAATAACTCAGTGTTTTCTCAATTGACTCACAAGACCACAAGATTTTTCAGTTGCTTCTTTTTCTACTGCTTTTTCTTTTCTTTTCCTTTTTTTTTTTTGTTTCTTTTCTTTTTTTTAATCTCCTTGAAGTTTCCTGGTGATGAAAAGTTAATTGTAACTCTCCTGCAAGCCATCACTTTTTGATTCAGTCTATTTCAGGAGGAATCAACTCCTACAGCTTCAGAGGAAGGGCAGAAAGGTCCAAATAAAAGCAGGAATCCTCAAAGGATTTGTGGCAATGCAGCATGGGGACTCATTGTGGGATCTATGTTCATATCAGGGACAAGAGGTGCTCCCTGATATCTGCATGCTAGGAGATCATAGATGGGATTCCCAAAGTGACCTGCACTGCAGGACTGTCCAGAAGGGAAGAGGAAGCTTTTCCACTTGGCTCACTGCCACCTTTTGCCCTTTGATCAAGCTGAAAGGCTGGGCTTCAAGGATGTGGCTGCCGGTGCCAGAGGTTCTTGCGCTTGCCTGATGAAGTGAACGCCTGTGGACACTGCTCCTGGCATGGGCCCACCTGCTCTGAGGCCTTTTCTGAACATGAGACAGAATAGACAAATGTCACAGTGAAAGGTGACCCAGGCTAGGTGTCGGGAAGACAAAGCAGTGTTAGAGTCCCATGAAGCTGCTTGTCTTCTCTGAGGTCAACACAGGGACATGATTCCCTCACTGGGGATCCCCCACATACACACACGGAGCTCACGGTTGCTTCGAATTACCCTAGCTCTTCACCCAAGCCCTCACTTTGCCACAAACCAGCCTCATGTCCTTGAGTGAGTCACCCAGCCTCCCTGACTCAGTTTTCTCATCTGCAATATGGAGATAATTGTCCTTTCCTCCAATTTACTTATTACGAGAATTAAATAAGATAAAGTGTGAGAAAGCACATCCTAAGCTATCGAGTTTATGGAGGAAATTCTATTATTATAATCTAATATAAAGTGCTATACTTCCTTTTCTTTGTTTTCATGGAAAAGAGTAGAAAAGAAGAGCTGATCCTCACCCATGGAGACTCTGGAAATAGAAAGGGGAATTAAACTGTCTCTGACCTCATGAGACCAGCAGGGCCAGAGCCTGTGGTTTCCACAGATGTTGAGATAGCAGCAGTTTCATCTTTTTTTCTTTTTTTTTTTTTGGTGGCACCGGGAATTGAACTCACGACTTTGCGCTTGCCAGGCAGGCATTTAGGCCACTGAGCTAGATCCCTGGCCCAGCAGTTTCATCTTACAGTAGACTTCATAACAGACAGAGGTCAGGGGTCAGTTCACTGCAGGATTCCAGTGGCTTGTAGAGACCCCCAGGAGCCTGGAGTTGAAGCAACAATGGAGAATTGAGCTCCATGATGGAGATAGGAATAAGAGGTGGTTTCCCTGAGGTAGGCACCAGCTTGAAAATGTGACATCAGCACACTAGTAACAGGCTGAGTAATTGCTTTTTTTCCTGTTTCAGGGGCATCTGTCTATGCAAGAAAAAGGAAGTGACCAACAGGTTCTGGTATGGTTGCTAGGAGAGCACCCAGCACCTCCGGGATTACTTTCTTCCCCAGCCAATAGGCCTAGCACTTGTTAAAAGCCAGGAGAAACCTTGAGAACTAAGAATGAGAAGTAGAAGGGCCAATCTGTGCCCAGGTTGGCATCTGGAGGTCCAAGGACTGGAGAGACCAGCCTGAAGATGTGGATGAACAGAGAGGAGAGGAAAGGACGTCTAGCCCTAGCATTCTAAGCATCACAGATGCAATCTGTTTTTTTCCCAGTAGCACCCTTTTCCCTGGAGCCTAAGTGTCTTGCCCTGGTAGCAGGCAGAACTTCTTAGGGATACAGGACAGAGAATGATTCACTTTATATTCCAGTAAGACCAAGTAATAGGAGGGTACTTACTAACATGAGGCCTGGTGGGAGCATGGGAGACATTGGGGCATTCACAGTGACACCTGAGAGTTTCTGGAGGATCTTGTGCTTTTCCAGGCCTGTTAGGTTGGCCCTAGAATTCCTTCATCTGGAGGTAAAGAGACCAGCTATCTTCAGGCTCTGAACTACACTGAAAAGCAGATATTGCAGCTTACAAGTCAGTCTCAGCTGTTTCATTTGCCAGGCTCACTACAGAGGTGTTCATATACCTTTGGCAGGCTGGACAGATGTGTTATACTTTCAAAACAGAAACTTCAGTCTTCTCTCAAGACCCAGAAGAAATGGTAGTTAACAGAATTTTCTTAATTTTAAGATTCTCCCCTGGTTTATTTTTCCCTTAGATTCTTGTGATTTGCTATCACTAACTTTGGTTTTGATCTGGACTGTCCCCCCGAAAGTCATATCCTGAGAACTTGGAGGCCATGGGATGATTGGATCATGAGGGTTTTAACTTCATCAGTGGATTAATTCATTAATGAAATTATAATTTGATGACATTTTTGGGAGATGATAAAAACTGAGGAGGTGGGGCTGACTTGAAGGGAGTAGGTCATCTCTCTCCTCTTCTCCATTCATCCCTGTCTCCCTCTTGGCCACAATGAGGTGAGAAGTTTCTTCTATGATTTCCTTTTAGCATGATGTTTTTGCCTCATCACAGGCCTAAAAGCAATGGAGAAATTGAACATGGACCAAAACCTCTAGAACTGTGAGTCAAAATAAACCTTTCATTTTTTAAGCTGACTTTCTCAGATATTTCATCACAGCAGTGGAAAACTGATTAGTATATCCCTTTATAAGACTATTGTAGACAATTTTATCTGTTTTAGAATAAAATATTTTTTCTGGATTAAAAAGACCTGTTTTTCTACATTATTCCACAAAGAATACCATGAATTTATAGATGTACTACCACCTGGAAAAATATGAAAATAAAAGTTCTAATTTTTTATTAAAAGCAAAAAGAGAAGAAAAAAAAGCAAAAAGAGAAGTTGGAGAAGTTGCCACAGTTTTCCATCATTACAACCATTATCATCAAAATCATCAAAGGTTTCAAAGCCACAATTTTTAAAAATATATACCATCTGCAAAGCACAGCTGATAGCTTTGCTTTCTACTTCATTTAGAAAAATAGAAATGATCAAAAGAGAAATCCACACCCTCCCTTGACTTTAGCTGTACCCCTGCTACGTAATTTATCTCCCCAACTATTACTATGATGAATCAAGTATGCTTCTACCTAAAATCAACCTTACCTTCCTGACAGTAAATTCAACCTCTCTCTTCCTTCTGAAGTACATTCATCCAGCTACTATCTTTTTCTCTTTTGTGTCATAAAATTTTCACTCTCTACTGGATTATTCTTACACACATACAAACATACTGTTACTTTTCTCATCTTAGAAAAACCACCTTCTTCACCAGCTATTATCAGAGTTTCCTTCTGCAGAAAACTCTTCAAAATAGTTTTCATTGTCTCAAATCTCTTCCCATTCTTTCTTACATCAACAAGGATCAAGGTTTCACCTCATCATTGTAAGATCTCGAATGCTTCCCTCATTGTCAAATCCAATGATGAATTTTTCTTCTCAAATTTGCCCAACTTGTAAAATGACCCCCTCCTGCTTTGGGCTGACCCTTTCTATACTGTAACAAGAATATTCAGAGATCATGACATTTGCAAAACAAGGTCATAAAAGACTGCAACCTCCATCGTGGGTTGCCCCCATCTCTTGGCTCCCTTCCTCTGGGGGAAGCCAGCTATGATGTCACAAGGCCAAACAGCCTACATGGAAAAGAACTGAGGACCACCAAGAACTGCAAGAGTGACCTTGGAATATGATTCCCTAGCCTTAGGTGAGTCTATGGATGGCTGCAGCTCTAGCTCACAGCTTCACTACAGCCTTGTAAGAAACCCATCTTAGCTGTTCCAAGATCCTCGGAAACTTCATGACCTAATAAATGCTTGATGTTTTACACTACTATATTTTGGAGTGGGCTGTTATTCAACAATACATACCTAACACACTTGAACTTTCACATTATTCAACCCAGTTGGTCACTTTCCACCCTTGAAACATTCTCTTAATTTTAACCACACTTTCTTGACTTTCCTTCTATTTCATGGACCACGTCTCCACTCCCTCTGTGGCTCTCCTTCTGCTAGATCATCTACTTCTGCCTAACTTCTTCAAGTTGGAGGCCTTAAAACTTGGTTGTTGGCCTTCTTCACTTCTTGGCCTATTGTTGTTTCCTTGGTGACCTCATACACTCTTGTGACTTTAATTACCATTGATATGTGGTCAATTCCAAAATTTATATCTCAGGCCAGATCTTTTCCCCAAACTTCTGGACCTATGTGACCAACTGTCCACTTGACTTCTGTACTTGGACACTGATGATGCAGCTCAAATGCAGCATGCTCAAGCAGGAATTCTAACTGCTCTAACTCAAATGTGATTCACAGTCTCCTTCTGAATTTATGGCAGCTCCAGCCTTCTAATTGTACAAACTACCCTTCACTCTTTCTTTCTTACCCCACATCTAATCATCAGTGAATCCTACTGAGCCTACCTATAAGATATGTAAAAGATTGTCTTGTCCTCACAGGCTTGAAGATACCATAACAGCCAATGAATGGTAGTAACAAATATCTTCATACTAGTTCCTGCAACATGCTAGACACTCTTAAATCCTTTACACACATACATTATATTTTATTTGGTCCTCACAATAACACTGTAAGGCACTATTATTAGCCCTATTTTACATAGAAGAAAAACTGAAGTACATGAAGTTTACTAACTTTCCTAGGGTCTTATAAGTGGTAAATAGTAGAGCCAGACTTGGAACCAGGCGGCCTTCCCCCACAGCCTATGTTTAAGTAATAAGCACACTTCAGTGCAAAAGTGCATGGAACAAGTCAATAACTGCAGCTGTGTAAACCTTCAGCACTTCATAAAGAAAACCCATTCATACCTACAGGCAGTGTCTGCACTGGAAAACAGACTGGCACTCTACCTTCCAACGTCAGTATCTGCATTTAACTCCTTATCATTTCACAGACTCCGTTCTTACCTTCCCAAGGAACCAGCCCTACATTTTCCACTGCCTCTATTATTCATTGCTAAACACAACGTTTTGAAATTGCCAACATTACACAATATCTTCATGCTAAGCTTTCTCAGCCTGCTCCTATCTCAGCCTCTCACCATTGTCTTTTTTTTCCATCAACTTTCTGTTAATTAAGGGAAGCTTCCTTTCTCTCCAAGAGCAACAGGGTCACATTTACTTCCAGTGATTGTATTGCTCTATCTTATCTCTAATGTGCTTTTTGGCCAGGGGTGGGGCAGAGGGCTGAGCAGTATTCCTTGATCATTGATTGCATGCATTTTTTTAAATTTTATTTTGAAAAGAATACAACCAAACAAAACAAAACAGAGTAAAGTCAATCAAAACAAAGCAATGAACATGGAACATGACTTTGAAACAGTGTAAAAAAAAAGAAAAAACAAAGCAATCAATAAGGCTACCATAATGGCTCTTGTTATCTGCAGTATACCTGCCCATACCATCAGGGATAAGTAAAATCAAACAAAATACAACAAACTAAAACAGTAGAAACAAAACAAAATATAATAAAACAAAACAGACAAAGCAGAAAAATGTAAGCAATATAGAATTTCAAGGTATTAGCGAAACAGCATTGGCTACCCTAATATTTGTTATCTTCAGAATAGTTGCCTACACCTTCAGACATATTACAATCAAACCACACAGAATAGAGTAAAATCAATCAAAACAAACAATGGAAGCCATACAGGGTTTCTGAACAAGATAAGTAGACATCCTCGATGGCTGCATTAATGTATTTTGTTATCTTTAAAGTAGCTGTCCATGCCATCAAGTATAATAAAATCAAACAAATCAGAATAAAATGAAACTAATGAGAACTATGAATACAATCTGAATTTCAAATCATGATAATAGATTAAGAGTGGTCATTTCCTTCCCTTTTTAGATAATTCCTCCCCTTTGACTTTCCCAATATGTATTGTGCATTTTGGATCCCACTAACACCTTTAGTTTGTTATGATATGGAGATAACACAAAATTCACCCTTGTGACTCTGGCCCATTACATCCATGAGCACTATTAGCAGTTGCCTCTATCT
>RJWT010012846.1:0-14453 GCA_004365215.1 Cuniculus paca
TGAACTCATGACCTTGCGCTTGCCAGGCAGGCGCTTAGACAGATGAGCTAGTTCCCCAGCCCTGGTGTTTTTGAGACAGGGTCTCACTATGCCCTTCAGGCTGGCCTTGAGCTCACTTTGTAGCCCAGGCTGGTCTCAAACTCACAATGATCCACCTGTCTCAGCCTCCCTTTTGTCAACATAAACTGTGTCACTAGAGAACCTACACCAAGAAAATCTATTAGGAAAAAAAATCAATAAACACAATTATCAGTTTAACTGGAAATGCATATGAGTCAGCTGTGTTAGGCCCATGTTTCTGTCTATACAGGCAAATCTGAGTACAGTCCATGCTTGTGGTTCTTTCTCTTGAGCTTGATGAACAAGCTATGGTACGAGGTACACATAAGCCTGTGCAAATCTCTGTGCTACAAACTTAACTCTTAAACAGAATTTGACGATCGCTAATTACACAATTATCCAGAAAATTACTAATGTGAGCCAGGCTTTGTGGCACACACCTATAACTGCAGAACTCAGGAGGTTGACTCAGGAGGATCAACTTGAGTTTAAGGCCAGCATGCACTACACAGTGAGACCCTATCTCAAAACAATCCCAAAAGAAAAACGAAAAACTCAATGACATCTCCTAAGGTTAATAAAGAAAATGTTCAACATGAAAAAGTATTTCTGTATGCTAATAATCTCAATATATACAACAACTAACATAATTCCTGAGAGCAATGACTGATACGATTCTGCTTGGTATTTATCTTACTTAGAAACAAAAAAGTATGTTTGCTCTACCAGGCTTGTCTGCATATCGGTAAGAGGATATATTATCTAGTTTGGTAGACAACTACTTCAAAAGTATAAAAGATAAATATATATACACACACACACACACACACACAAAATCTAGACCATTTTCAGTCAGTAGTCAAAAATGGGAAGACGGGGAAATGAATTAAGTACCTACCAGTCCCATGAAGTATAAATGTAGAGCTTACATTTTTACATCTTAAGTTAAAACCCAACTAGGTTTGGAAGATACACGGAATTGAAAAAAATCCATCTTCGAAAGAGAATTTAAGATAGCATAAGATTCTCCCAGTATGTTTGCTTATAAGACTAGCCTATTAATATTCAGCCCTTTCTAAATTCTGATTTCCTATAATTGAAGATTATCACTTACACCGCTGAATATAAAAGTTAGGACTACAATATATATTTGCACCCCCTCCCAGTAACCTATACTCATGACGTCATGTCATAAACCTAATGGTCATACAAAACATTATGTTGAAGTTTCCAATGAAGTTTTCAATTCACATTAAAATGCAAGTTCATCGATTCCCAGTACCCTAAAGAAATGAATGAATGAATGAATGAATGAATGAAATGTAAGTTCACCTTTAGTACACCTCCAGGGAGACCACAGAAGGCTTTTCAAGTCCTATAATGTACAGTACAGAAAAATACTAAAGTGAAGAACTATCACTGGATCAGAATCAAAGGCTCAAAACAAATTCAACCTTTAGATATGAACTCCAGATCCTTAAGGCACTTTTACAATTATCTTCCTTGTCTCAAAAGTTCGTACTAGAAGAGTTCTATGTCTTACTACTTAAAGGCACTGATAGGACAATGCACTTTAAATTAAGATTACATTTAGGCCACATACTCCAGATACGCACCACAAATATTCAATAGAAATTTAAGCTACCTTTCAATGGTACCAAGATATGATGCTATATCTGTATTATTCAATGATATGGAAGTCTAGTCTTGTTTTGTTTTGTAACAAAGTCTCACCACAGGGTTGAGGCTGGCCTTTAACTCACTCTATGTAGCCCGGGTTGGCCTGAAAAAAATCACACGGCTCCTCCTAACTCAGGTTCCTAGAATGCTGTGATTGTGTGTGTGTGTGTGTGTGTGTGTGTGTGTGTGTGTGTGTGTGTGTATGCACCACCAAGCCCACCTTAATCCATGATAAAATTTAAAATTTAAAGAAAGTGTGTAGAATGTTTCATTAGGCCTTCTATACATGCAAGCTAAAGAACATGCTGCAGCTTAGACATTCAATGAATAAACTGCTAGGAAATGAACCTTAAAGGAATAATACTAATAGAAACTAAAAGAAGCAACAAAAATTTATACTAGCTGGCTCAAAAACCATTAAAATTTTGGTATATGACTCAGCGGTATCAACCACCTTTTCTTTTGGTCTCCTACAATGAAGATAACAGATTACCTTAGGTCTGTGGTGATGGGTGTCAGGACACGCCAAGTTCAATGCCAGGTGGGGGCTACTTATTGAGAAAAATGACAGTCTAAATAGTAAGATCTGGTCTCAAGTCACCCCACCAAAAAAAAAGGGGGGAGGGGGGTTTGATAACAGATGGCAAATTGGCCACATGAACAAGAATACACAAAATATTCCATGTCCACAAGGAAAAGATACCCAACAAAACCAGTGTTCAGTTGATGGAAGAAGTTATTTTGGGAACCTAAGAAAAGCCATGCTTTGCCAAAATGGGAAGAAATGGGTTACCTAGTAAATCTAAATTGGCAAAGAGATTATTTTACTTTTCCTAAATAAGAGGGTGGGAGGCTTTTGTGCCAGTACACTGTTAGACATCTTACATACTCTAGATGATTATTCACAATGACCCTTGTAGGCATACACTATTATCACTCCCATCTTACAGATAGGGAAACAGCTTCCCACTAGGATCACAGACACACACACACACACACACACACACACACACACAATGGCAGAGCTAGGACTACATTTTCTTAGACTTTGTAACATGAGACATACATTGGGGGACGGGGAAGATAGGGTTTCGCTATGTAGTCCAGGCTGACCTTGAACTTGCTTAGGTAGTCCAGGATGGCCTCAAACTCACATCGTTCTACCTGCCTCAGCCTCCCAAATGCTGGGGTTGCAAGCATATACCACCATGCCCAGCATTGACATATACTTACATCAAATGTTTCTTGGGCACTTTATTTCCTACTACCAAAAGAAGCTGCTTATAACAATGAGTCACAGTATATTCACCAGTTAAATTTTTCAGGTCATCAATAAGCACAATGAAAAGCTGCAACAACCGTGGTTGAGGGGCATGCAGTATTAGGGTCACAAGCCAGGAGTTGCTCAAGCTCAGCAGGTCCTAACCCCTAACCTAACCATCATAGTAACTTTCCAAGTCATGGGCTACACTGCACTCTGTGGAGTTCTAATATTGCTCACAACCCTCATTTTCAATTTTCAGTAGTCAGTGGCTCACACAGCAAGAAGAAGATACAACACATACATACATACACACACACACACAGAAACTCTGAGAAGAGAAACACAAACCCATACCCCAAAATAGCCTGTCAAGTATTTTTATTCTTGAGTTTGCTAACATAAAATGCTGGAGCTAAGAACTTGGACTATTGTCAGCAGTAACTAGGTTTGTCAAGCTTGTCTGCCTGACATTTATAAGGTATGATTAAGTATGCTAATTATGGAGAGGTTTCTGGGTACCTCTGCACAATTACAGTAAATTAAAATTTTTAAAACAACAGCTGTGTATTGGAATGAATTTACTGCGCACTGCTTTAACCACTATGCAAAAGCTGAGACAGCTCAAGGCCAGTTAGAGAAAAATTTAAAAAGAAAAATAGAGTTCCCGGGAAGAATTTACTATTCATACGCATAAAGGCTCTATGAAATCCCAGCAATCTGGGCTGGGGATCTAGCTCAGCGGCCTAAGCGCCTGCCTGGCAAGCGCAAGGTCGTGAGTTCAATCCCTAGTGCCGCAAAAAAAAAAAAAAAAGAAAGAAAGAAAGAAAGAAATCCCAGCAATCAAGAGACTGAGGCAGGAGGATCACTGAGAGCTCAAGCACAACATGGACTACACGGTAAGTTCAAGGCCGGCCTGAAGTACATGGCAATACCCTGTCTCAAAAAGACTTTACCCAAAGTTTAAGATTCAAATTGATACCCCTATTCAATTTAATATAGTCACCACCAGTTAATTTAAGAGCTTAATTCCATAATTATTTTTTCAGAATCATATTAAAGGATGTGTTTTTGTTTGTTTTGTTTAAATCTGTGGTTGCCAGGTGAGGTGGCACACACCTGTAATGCCAGCACTCAGGAGCCTGAGGTTCGAGGGTTGCAAGTTTGAGACCAGCCTTGGTTACACAGTGAGCTCAAGGTCAGCCTGAACTGCAGAGTGAGACCCTGCCAAAAAAAATAAATAAATAAAAAGAGAGAAAAGAGAAAAGAAGAGAAGAGAAGAATCTGTGGCTCACATTCTTACTAACGTATAAAGTACAGCTCTAAGAGAATTGGTATCCTGGGAGAAAGAGAAATAACCTGTGTGTGTAAGGGGCAAAGGGAGATAGAGTGTACAGAATACCATCAACCAGGAGCCATTATGAATGCATCCTCATGACTCTTCCAACCCCATAACAGAAAGGAAAAGTCATGAAAACATAGTAAGAGGAAAGAAGAAAAGTTTTAGATAAAAACAAGCTGCCAATACCCTTTTGTTTCACTGCTGCTAACTCATACATGTTTGGTGAAATCAAATATAAACCATCTAATGGAATCGATTTTTCAATTTAATTGTATCTCAGCTCAAATGCTTGTGTGCCTAGAAACATTTTAGTTCCAGGAAATAGGACAAATGATACCACGAACTGCTGGAGCTCTCAAGCAAGCAGCAGAGGAAACCACTGCAATTTTGGTAATGGTTTAAATGAAGACACTACAAGAACACGGTCAGCAAAAAAAAAAAAAAATTACCAGCCTACATTTACACACACAGGTGCACACAATTTGTCTTTAAAACAAAAAACTACCTCATTGGAAAAATACAAAGAAAATGTAACATTTGTCATCCCTGGTATTCTCTTCTCCATCTTCATAATGCCATTAAGTTGAGAAAGGGGTCAGCAAGTAGCATTAAGGTAAAACGTTGATTTTTAAGACATAAATTGAAATATGAAGCAACTAAATATAAACTATTTACTCAGAAAGTGACATTCCCCCTCTTGTTATCCCCTTTCCTTTTCTTCTTAATCACAGACTGACTCTGAAGTTCTTCACATTTTTGCTCTGGTTGAAACCTGGCAGAAGGTAAATCCAAGCACCAACTGCCTAGAGGCCCTCACAGCAGGCCTGGGCACACCAATTAGCCAGAGCAGGTGTTAGCTGCAACTAGAAGCTTGTTGCCAAGAGACTTCTCAACCTCCACATCAGCCACAGAGCTGAAGTTCAAAGTCACTGTGCAGAGGGCGTTAACAAGCCAATTCCATCTAAATCGAATTACCTCCTCTGGATTAGCAGTATAACTCTATTTTTGTTGTTTGTTTTGTTTTGATTTTTGGGGGGGTTTTTTTGTAGCAGGGATTGCACTCACGACCTTACGCCCCTTGAACCGCTGGGCTAAATCCCTGGCTCTAACTCGTTATTTTAAAGGTTACACTGATTCCCACAATTTAATACACTGAATCTTATTTCCCGTACAAACCTAAATCTGAGCTTCATAAACCTGAATTCAACTTCAGTTTCAAAATTTCAGTATACTTCCTCCTTATCACCATCAATATAATCAGTAGTAACACAAGTCCATGCTCAGTTTTTAACGAAGGATAGTCACTCAAACATTTCCTATTTTGTTTTAGCCTAACTTGTCTTTCATTTCTTCCTAAATCTCTCCTTCATTCCTCTTTAATCTAGAATATACCTACTCTCCACAATCAAATCCAACTACCATCTATGGCAAAAGCATGCCCCTACTCTCCAAATCAAAAACATTTGCCCCTTCTTTATTCTAATGCACTTACACTTTTATTCCATATACTACTGCCCATTTTTCTGTTTCTATTTTCTCTGTTGTAAACTCTAGCCCACTATAATAAAGATGTGTATAACTGTACTTTACAAAACTCTTCACATTTACTATTACTGCCCGTGGAGGACCACCTGGTTGACTTTCCTTGAATACAGAGCAATTATCTCCATTTTGGCTAAACCTGGCCCTGTCTTCATGTACTGGTAAGTACAGAGCTGGCTAAGCCATTTCCTTTTCCTTTCAATTGGCTCTAAGCAATGTAAATAGGGCTAGTTGAAGTGCTGATGCATAATCTTTGAAGCCAGTGATTCTCATCAAACCAAGGTTGAGCCAGGTGGGATGTATAGCATTGGCTCTAGGGCTATGACATGTTAGAGCAGAAAAATTACACATCAGAGCTGAAGCACAAACATTAAATGCTACCTCAACTGTGTCATGCAAGTTGGTCTTTCTGCATACTGCAGAGATGCTTTACGGCCTCCTACATAGCTCAGCTCACAGTATTCAGTATCTCCCCCAATGCTCACAATTACTCATTCTTAAACCACTCACTTCTTCACGAATTAATAAAATCCGGGTTAGGCCTTGGGTCCAGGCCTTTGTCCCAATACACCTTCATCCTGGCCAGACTCAGGTCCCCTTGGCCCTCCAAAATTATAAATATGTCTTAGTGTCTTTACTCTCACCATGGGTTGCACTAGAAGTGGTAGGTTGGATTAACTCACTAGAATTCCAATACTATTTCCATAGGGTTACAAATTTCAACTTCCTGAGCCTCAACCAGGATGGGAAAGGGACCTCTTCAACAGCTTCCATTCCCCTCATTCTTTTTCATAGCTGCAGTTCTCCATTTCCCTCCCATCAGGTGTGCTTCTCAATAGCTACTCCTCACCCTTAAATAAAAGGATTTATGCAGGGTATGGAGGTAGTTACATACTTTGTAGGATGTTTTTCCTTCTTTCTGATGTCATTTGTTACTTAGGCATCCCATTCCAAAAGTATAATGGCTTCAAGAAGCCACAGGCCAGGGATATAGCTCAGCAGCACAGCTGCCAGCCTGGCAAGTGAGAAGTCATGAGTTCAACTCCCAGTACCCAAAAAAAAAAAAAAAAAAAAAAGACTGTAAAACCAAACTCAAGGGTTTGCATTCTTTAGCTTATTTACCATGGTGCAGTAAAAAAAAAGACGATGGAGATTTGTTGGAATCATACTGGAGAACTGAATCTCAATTTCATTACTTCAGTAAAAGGTAAACCTTTTTACTGAGACAGTCTCACTGCTGGCTTTGAACTCACTTTGTAGCCCAGGCTTGTCTCCAACTTGCAAGGATCCTCCTGCCCCAGCCTCCCACATCCTGGGATTACAGGCCTACCCCACACCACGCCTGGCTGAGTAGTCATTTTTTACATGAGAACAAAACCAGTGTTGCTGAACATGCATCTTTGTTCTTGATATTGTGAGAAATCACTGTTACTCCTTATACTAGCTGCTTGCTAGCCTGGGATACAAAGTGAGCTCAAGGCCAGCCTGTACTGCATAGTGAGATTCTGTCTCAAAAAGACTAATAATAAAAATAATAAATTTAATTTTTAAAAGGCTACAAACATCACACACAGCAATTAAAATAATTCAAATAAAATTTAAAAACATCAGGATATCTTCAACTTAAAGATAGCCACCTAGAATTCAAAACACTTTCCCACTGAAATAGTGTGGTGAATGGTAGGTAGTAGGCAACAGCCATGAAAACAGAATGAAATGTCTTTCAGCTGGGAGTGGAAATGCACAGCTGTAATTTCAGCTACTCAAAAAGCCAAAGAGGTAGGAATACCACAACAACTTCCAAGTCAGTCAAAGCAATTTTGACAGACCTTTTCTCAAAAGAAAATATTTACACTGAGCTACAAACTCCTGGGGTTGAAACATCAGAACCGCAAAATTACTAGTAATAACAATGATGCATTAAAATAACTGTATTGCTGGACATGGTGGTACCTGCTTACAATCCCAGAACTGAGGCTAAGATGGAAAGACCGTAAGCATGAACACAGACTACACAATTTAGTGGGGACAGGGAAGAGATGCTGTGCTAAAATATATAGGTGTGACTGAAGAACTGAATAGGGCCATTTAGATTCTGGAGGAAACACCCAAGCATCTTCGAAGGTACCATGTATAAAACACAGTGCTGGGAGTATGTGCTAATCGAGAGCTCTACTCCTGAACTACATATTCGGTCCTCTTTTATTTTTGACACACAGCCCTCATTAAATTGCTCGCTCTGGGTTCCAACTTGCCATCCTCCTGATTCAACCTCCCAGAGTGCTAGGATTTCAAAAATGTACCACCATGCCCACCTTAACTTTTCTTTGAAGAACACACATCTCTACATCAAAATATTACTTATAGCTGGGCATGCTGGCACACACCTATAATCTCAGCACTCTGAGGGAGGCTGAGGCAGGAAGACTGCTGAGCATTCAAAGCCAGCCTGGGTTACATAAGCAATTCCAAGGCCAGCCTGAACTACCACAGTGAGACACACACGCACGCGCACACACACACACAAAAACCCTAAAAAACAAAGTATCATTTATAGTCAGAAATAGTGGCATACAACTGTCATCTTAGCAGTATGGAAGGTTAAGGCAGGAGGATCACAAATTCAAGTCCAGCTTGGGGCAAAGAGGGAGATCTTGTCTCAAAGTGAAAAGGGCTCAAGATATATGCCACAGTGATTCAGTAACCTCTGGGTTAAAATCCCAATTTTGCCCCATAATAAAATATAACCAGCAGAAAGAGGAGGAAAAAAGGATTTTATACCCATTAAGATAAATGGTAAAGGGCTTAATGAGCACAGAGTACAAATAAATTATGAGCTGGGCATAGTGGCCCACTCCTATAATCCCAACACTCTGGAATCGGAGTCTGGAAGATCATTGCAAGTTTGAGACCAGCCTGGGGTATAAAGTGAGCCCAAGGCCAGCCTAAAGTACACAATGAGACTCTGTCTCAAAGACAATCAATCACTGAACCTGGCAGCACATGCCTGTAATCCCAGCGCTCTGGAAGCTGAGACAGGAGGATCATTGCATGTTCAAGACCAGCCTGGGCTACAAAGTGAGCTCAAGGCCAGCCTGAATGGCATAGTGAGACCCTGTCTCAAAAAGACAAGGGCTGGGGATTTAGCTCAGTGGCCTAAGCGCCTGCCCAACAAGCACAAGGTCATGAGTTCGATCCCTGGTACCGAGAAAAAAGGTGGGGGGATCAATCCATCAGTCAATAAAACGTTTTTCAGTGGGTGGGGGTTTTGGGGTTCAGCTGCATAGCAACTGTCTGGCATTTACAAGGTTCTGGGTTTTACCCCCAGGACCAAAGTGGGGGCGCTAGAGCTCAGTGTCAAAGCACCACAATTTTATCAGCCTCCTGCTCAAGGGAGGAAGCAAGGAGGGCAGAATGATGGTCACAGTATGTGTACCATCCTCTCCTAATCCATCTGCCGTACAGAAGACTACATCAAGAAGAAAAGTCCAAACTGAAGAGCTGACCCTGACCACTTGGTAACTTAGCAGCTATGTGCAACAAGTTTGGTACAGATACTGGCACAAAGTAAACAATGAGAGACGGCTAGCCATGACAGACTGATCAAAAGCAAAACAGGACCTGGGAAGTGACACACTTCTCCTAAAATTGCCCCTCTCCACCAACATCAAAAACATGAAGAACATGGGCACAGACGTACACACCTGTGATTTAAGCACATGGGGAGGCTAAGGCAAGAACATCACCAGTTAAAGAGTGTTGCCTGGGCAATGCAGTGAGACACCCATCTCAAAATAAGAGGGCTGAGGACGTAGTTCAGTGCTTGGGTTCTGGGTTCACTCCTCAGTACAGCCACAAACACTGGTAAAATGGGCTTACCTATGGAGCTGAATTACAAAAATAACAAACGCCGAAATTCTAACTGAAAGTCTGTTAAAATTTCAACGTAAGTACTGAAAGTAGAGGAAAGAGAAAGATGCACCATGGAAAAATACATCTTAGCTAGTTTAGTTTCTCCATAAAGCAAAGAAATTGGAGCCCAAGATGTCTAACTCTAGCAACACAAGGCAAGTCTGACTCACAAGATTTCCTGAAAGGGTCATTTATCTTTACTACTGATTGGTCTGTGACTCAGACCATGCTGTTTCCACTGTCTTTTTCTTTTTTTCCCTTGGCTTCACAGCTTGGTACTTGACTCTTCAATGATTGTAATCCCAATCTTAATTAAAATAACTCAAAAATCAAAAGAATCTTCTTTTTAGTAATAATATTTTCAAACCCATTAAAAGTTATCTGCCTAGTAAAAGAATTAACCTTTTCAAATAAATATTCGTGACCATAAATAACAATAATGTACTACTGGGCCAGGGGTTTATTTGTTCAGCAGCATAAGCGCCTGCCTGGCAAGTGCGAGGTCATAATTATGAGCCCCGGTTCCAAAAAAACAAACAAACAAATAAAACAAAACAAAAATGATAATGTACTACTGTGTGTTTCAAGGACCTGAAGAGGATTTTTTAAAGTTTTTACTCTGAATCTCTACTTACCCCACTAAAATGCGTAATTTTTATGTTTTCACATATCAGTTCAATTTTCTAATTATACAAAGAATGAGAGCATATATATCAACAATCCCAAAATAACTCATCATTCACTTTCTGGAGGGTGGAGCAGGACGAATAGAAAGGTTACAAGGTATGAAAACCTAAATTTTAACAACCTCAATAGCCTCCCCATTCCACTTTGTCCTGAAACAAAATCTGAGTGGAATTTTTACAAATCGTATTATTAGCTTAGAAAAAGACAGTTATTTACTGTTTCAACCTGTTGCAATTGCTTTGGTTTTGTTTTGGTGCCAGATTGAATCCATGGCCTTTGCACTGAGCTATATCTCCAGCACTTTTTTAAGGTTAAGACAGTATCACTAAACTACTAAACTGAACTTACCATCCTCTTGCCTCATCTCCAAGAGTGTTGGGATTACAAGTACAAGCCATTATGCCCAGCCCAATAGCTTATATACTGACTAAAGTATATGAAGGAAATCCAACCTCACACAGATGTATCAATAAAGGAAAGGACTATTGTAAAAATCTTTTATAAATAATTGTGGATATTCTTCTTTTACGTTATGTTAAAACCTGACAATTAGTAGTTTCTTAAATGTTAGTTGTGAAGGTGAGGAAAACATAATTTGCCTTCTATCCTTGTTGAGTTCTAAGATAAAACAAGAATCTGAATCTAACAAAACAGATTAACAGGAGAAAAACAAAAGCTTTTTAATACATGGACCTCATACTTATGTAGGAGACAGCCAGAGAAATGAGAATATCATGGAGGTTGTGCTGTGAACCACTTATGCCATCAACATACACCAGAAATGTTTAGATCTTTCTACAATGTCCGAAGGTGCTGAATTAACAATAAATTCACAAGTTATATCAATTTCATTGGCTTTAATTTACCAAGTACTCTCAGTTTCACTTATGCCCATTACAATCACAAGTTCTTTTATTCCATTCCAATCCTAATCATTGGTATCTGTAACACTCAAATCACACACTACACTTCATACAATGATGTATAAGTTACAGAATGGCTGAGAAACAGACACAGGATTTAGTGGGGCTAGAGCAAACCCAAAACAGATACAAAGAGTCGCTGACCAGATAGGGCATTATTAATCTAGGCACAATCCAAAAAGCAGTTTCAAAGTGTCAGTTTTAAATGGGACATAAGTCCTCCAGCAAGGATAGCATGGCAGAGATGAACCAATGCATGCCAGTTGTAACCATTAATGTACATGGCCTCAATTTACCAATAAAAAGAAACACAGGGAGAGTGGATCAAGAAACAAGATCCATCAATATACTGCATACAAGAAACACATTTAACTCGAAAGGAAAATCATACACTGAAAAATCAAAGGAGCAAAAACAATTGTTCCACCCTACAGGAGACCAAATAAAAGCAAGGGTATCTGGCCCATCAATCGCAGAATAGCTAAGATAGACACGGGATTTTCATACATCGGAAAGCTACCAAGCTATAAAATAGAATAATCTCAAGGCTCTTGCAGATAATAAACGGATACAACTGGAGATCATGCTCATGGGTGAAACAGTTTGGACTCATATGGGTGAACAACTAGTTACCTCCCTAGCATAGAAAACTGAAGGAGTTAGTGGGATCCAAAACGCACAACAGATACTATGAAAGTGATAGGGGGAGGAAATGCCTAAAAACAGAAAGTGGTAACCTCTTTTTATATTTTATAAGTTTGTTGGGTTTAGTTTTATTGTCTTGTTTAGTTAGATTTTACTGTGTTTGATGGTATGGGCAGCTATTTTGAAGATAATGGGATGTATTATGGTAACCATTATAGATTTCCTATTATCTCATTCTGAAGTCCTATCATGCTTTCATTCTTTTGTTTAGATTCGTTTTAGTCTGTTTTCTATTGTTTGATATTATGTGTTATGGTATGGACAGCTATTTTGAAGCAAGTGACATTATGGTAGCCACTGCAGATTTACTGTTATCTTGTTTTGAAGTTCTGTATCGTTTGCATTGTTCTGTTCTGATTTATTATTTTGTTTTATTCTCTCTAAAATTAAAAAAAAAAAAAGGCCTCCAGAAGGAGAAACCTCAATAAAGCTAAAAGCAGAGGAGGAGGAGGGAAGCAGAGGACAGATGGATGTTCTTTGCTGTGGCAGGCAAGGCTCAAGACCAGTGACCAGGTAGATAGCACACTACTGCACCAGTCTTCGGGTGCTCCACCTTTTCTAAATCTTCCGTGAGGAGGGTTACATCTTATATGATAAGACCATATGACTACTTTGTCTGATGTCTTCTAATAGACCAAACTACCCATATGGTTCCTGATTCAGTTCCATTTCATGAACTTTTTATTGGCATAAATAAGTTTGTGGATTATGGTTGTGATGGGCAGATAGTTTGCTTACTGCACCAACAAGATGCAGTCATTCTACCTTGGTATTTGAAAAAGAAAAACCAGGCATGGTGGTGCACACCTGCAATCCCAACACATAGGAGGCTGAGGCAGGAGGATCACTGTGAGTTCAAGGTCAGCCTAGGCTACAAACAGTACAAGGCCAGCCTGAACTGGACAGTGAGACCCTGTTTCAAAAAGAAGGGGGGGGCACGACCCCACACTTAACCTGTGTTTTAAAATGACTGTATAGCTGGGCCTGGTGGCGCACGCCTCTAATCCCAGCACTTGGGAGGCTGAGACAGGAGGATCATTGTGAGTTCAAAACCAGTCTGGGCTACGAAGTGAGCTCAAGGACAGCCTGAATGGCACAGTGAGACCCTGGCTCAAAAAGACAAGGGCCAGGGATCTAGCTCAGTGGCCTAAGCACCCACAGGGCAAGTACAAGGTCATGAGTTCGATACCTGGTGCTGCAAAAAATAAATAAAATAAATAATAAAATGACCGTATAGGGCAGGGTATTTAGCTCAGCAGCATAAGTGCCCGCCCAGCAAGCCTGAGGTTATAAATTCAATCCCCAGTACCAAAAATAAAATAAAATGACCACATAATGTTAATGTACTGTATCAGTATTCAAGGTCTACTTCATCAATACCATCATCATGTATTTCCCCCCGAAATGAGGGGGCTGCCTCAATGTTCAAGACACTGTGCCAAATACCACTGAAGATTGGCAAGTGCAAGGTCCTGAGTGCGATTCCCAGTATCAACCAACAACAACAAATCCTTTTTAAAAAAAAAAAAGCTACCAAACTTTGGTAAGCCTAAATGCTTCATGCACAAAAACTGTTTTTAAAAAGTACTTAAGGATTTAAAAAGTGTTTTTAAAAAGTACTTAAGGATCAGCTGGGTGTCATGGTACACGCCTATAATCCCAGCATTCTCCTTAGCTGGGGCAAGAAGATCAAACATTCCAGACCAGGCAATTTAGTGACTTAGCAAAATTCATACTCAAAAAATAAAAAAGAACTGGAAATGAGCACAGGATAAACCCCCACTAAAAGAAAAAAGAAAGTGAAGAAGAAACAGGTGGAGAGAGAAGCCGAAGGGAAAGAAGGAAGAGAGAAAGGGAGCAGGAAAGGAGGAAGGGATAAAACTAGGTCTGAATTTAAAGAAATGAATAGCTTGTGCTGTTTCAAGGACAACCCTAAATAGGAAACTACTGGATTCCCCCACCCCATGCCCAGAAATTAAGACCTTGTGGCAGTGAAGAAAAGAATCACCACTAATAAAGTCTAGTGCCACTGGCCTTGATTCACGCTAAGGGGCTTTTCAGTTTTATGCCTTATTGTGCTTTACCATCATTATTCACATCAACAGGATGAAAACGTCAAATAATATTAGTGTTACATTTAAAATAATAGTTTTAACCACACAGATTCCCTAACAGGTTACTAGGAGCTTGGAAGCCACTGTACTAGATTAAAATATATGTTAACTTAAAAAGATACCAGTGTGCTCAAATAAAATGTGTATGTCGACAGACCAAAACAAACCGTAAATATCAAGCTATTAATTGATAATTCCTGGAATCCATCAAGCCCCAGAGATAAAAG
>RJWT010012847.1:0-22156 GCA_004365215.1 Cuniculus paca
GTCTAATGCTCTCCCATCTTACTGAGATGTATGCAACGCCAACTTGGCGACCTTCTCTGCACACTTATCAGCTTGTATTTTTTCAGATAAAATAGTTTTTGACTTGCTGAACATTAACAAGCTTGAACAACAGAGCTGCTTTGGTGGATCCACCTGTGCATCCAAATTCACCGAACGAGCCGGCAAAAGTCTGGTCTGCAGAGCTGGTGCCCAAAGACACTTAAGGGACAGCGATGCGTACACCCACTGTGGGCCAGTCACGTCGGCAGGGCTGCAAATGCCTGGGGACTCCTATGACAACATGATGAGGTGGCTGAGCCAGGGAGAAGTTGGGGACGAGGCTGTACTCTCCATCCTCAGTGTATGACTCCCACGGAGCATTTCACAAATGCTACTTAGCAGCACGACACAAAATACTTTTGCGCAACGGTTGAAATGCGTCTGAAATGTAGGGTTCTCTACTGGCATCCAATTTTTTGCTGACATGATTCAGAAACTATTCACACCTCCCAAGAGCAAACGTCTGTCCCCATTATGCTGTCAACACTCTTGGCCTTCTGGGCTCCAATATGGCAGCCGCTGGTCACATGTGCCTGCAGAAAACTGCTCTAACTAATACGCGATGAGATTTCAAATCCGGTTCTTCAGTGTTGACAGCCGCATTTCAAATGCCCCATAGCCGTGAGTACTCCCCGGCGAGGTGCAGCGGGGGACCATCTCCATCATCACAGAGGCTCCTCTGAACGTCAGTGGTCCACACGAGCTATCTCCCACTCATGAAATTCCTCTTTGGTTTTAATTTATGTACACAATGAATGCGTTTATCAGGGAAAGAAAACCTTGTATATGTATTTTAATACTAAATTTATTGAAACATCATGAGGTTAATACAAGTTACCTCTGCCCTCTGTAATTACGAGAGGGGCTCAAAGTGGTGGCCATGAGCTTCCAGACATTTAACTACAGCGAACTGCTGGAGAGTGCATACATTTTTTGTCAGACTCTGTATTCAACCGTGGGGTGTGTGTGTGTGTGTGTGTGTGTGTGTGTGTGTGTGTGGAGTCTGTGTTAATCCTATCAGAGATTAACTATAATTTGGGGGAAGAAATGATTTAACTAAAAGTGACAAAGTGACTCAGATAGTACAACTGAGGCTGATGGACCACTCTCCTCTACTTCTCTGAACCTGGGTGCCACCCCAGGGCCAACTCCCGGCCTTGTCCAGGAGCCAACTGCACAGAAGTAGAGATAAAACACATGTATGCCAGCTCCTCTTGCATGACCTAAAGGAGTCTTCAGGCATGGGAGAGGACGTGCGCAGTAGACACAGCTGACCCGACTCAGCACCCTGTCCATCGAGTTGTCAGCCCTGCTCCGAAAGACCCAAGGAGAGGCACCTCAGAGCCAACACAACATTTTAAAGAGCACTGGTCCCATTTTCCT
Source organism: Cuniculus paca (assembly GCA_004365215.1). Lineage (NCBI taxonomy): Eukaryota > Metazoa > Chordata > Mammalia > Rodentia > Cuniculidae > Cuniculus > Cuniculus paca. The sequence goes on from RJWT010012847.1 coordinate 1,444, forward strand.
TTCTGGATTCAAGCTCCCCTCACTCCAAGCACACTGTCACCTGATTAACACTTTGCGGCTTTTTTCTTACTGTTGGGTGCCATGTCTAATTCTTTGTTCATGGAGCGCAAGAACCTAGAGTCCTGTCTAAGACCCTCGTCACCTGTGGGCACAAAAATATACCACAGTAATTTCCTCAATTGTCATCTGGTGAACACCAAGTGCTCTTAGCAGAATAGGTGTAAGTTCAACTAAGATAATTAAATGAATTATATATATATATACAAATATATAATAATATATATTAATTATATAACATAATCAATAATTATACAGTACATAATCCATAATTATATATATAATCCATAATTATATATACTATATGACTCAAGTCAGAATCAGATATATTAAAAAAGAAAAATTTAGCAAGCAGTTTGTGTTTTCATTATTTTGTAACTTAAAATATCAAACTTATGGTCATATTTCATGTATTTATGTATCGACAGCCCTCTATTAACAGTGGTTACACGTCCAATTTTCCCACTTTGTGGTGTGAAGGTGATAGCATGCAGGTGTTTTCCCAGGCAGATGCAGCGCGTTACTCCACCAGCGGACAGCGGCAGGAACCACATCACCTCGCTGCCCATGCTGGACAGTGCACTGTGCTGCCGAGGAAAGATGCTCAGGAGCTTAAGTGCCCTCTTGCTGCCCACCAGCGAGGGTCATGGCCAACACCCCCATGACCACTAAGACTTCATCTGAACTGATTTCTCTCCTTGAAAGACTTTCTCCTACATCTTCATTTAAGGAATTCTATTTGGTACATAACATGTCATAGTTTTGATGTAGGAATTGTTTTCAAAACCTACAAACACTTTCTTTTACAAAATATGGAATTACAAAGTATAATATATAAAACAAATGATCCCAAGGCTACAAATATGAACATCCTTCTCAGAATACTGACAGAGTTGTCCCTCAACATCCAAGGAAAATTACTTGCAAGATACCCTCCATTACTAAAATCTGTGGGTGTTCGGGTCCTTTATAGAAAATGATGTAGTATTTGTATATAGCTAATGACAACCTCCAGTAAGCTTTAAATCTTTGATAGGTTACTTACAATACCTACTAATATGTAAATGTGACATAACAGGCTGTTGTACTGAACTATTTACAGACTCAGGACAAAAATAAAATGTCTGTACTTGTTCAGTATAGACATAAATTTTTAAAAATTTTTCATTCATGCTTGGTTAAATCCTTGAATATGGAACCCACAGATACAATGGGCTGTCTGTGTAAGTTTTTGTAATCAGCTTCTATTTCTCTTCTTCTGTCAGCAATTATCTAGTTTCCTATCAACAGCAGAACCCACATGCCTGGGCAAAGGGTGGACTTGAAATGGCTGACATGGTGACCCATAATCATTAAAGACCCAGGCCCTAGCAGTCTGACCCAGCAGGCCTGAGGCTGCACATCTTCTCAGCCCCCGCATTCTGCCAGCCTGGCAGCTCTCGATCTCGGATCCTGCTCTACCTTGAGTCCGGAAGACCTGCAGAACCCCACAGGACACACACCCTGTGGATTACAGCCTTTCACAGATTCCACTACAGTAACCTTTAGATGAAATCTTAATTTAGTAATAATTATTTCCAAATTATTTTTGAAAACTGACACGTTTTTTAACAGAGGAAAATTCTCCTCAACTATCCAATTTGCAGGAGCATGAGAAAGCAGTGGTGAGATTCTGCTGTAATTAATAGGCATGTTGTTAAGTGCATGTTACAATATTAAAATCTCACCAAGGGGACAGAACCCAAGATAAATGTTCTCATCTGGGCTGGATGCAGCTCTTAGGACAGAACCACATTATAAAGTCCTTTAATTTAAAAACTTACATTTCCAGGGCCCAATACTGTCAGAAAGACAAATAATCTGGCTCAGTAAGAAATACAGATTTAGAGGATTGTACTTGTGGGCCTATCACAGCGGCTGTGCATCACTGTCAAGAGTGTCCTGGACCAGCTGCGAGAGGAGGATTCCTGAGCCTCACAGAATCTGGGATGTGCAGAGCTCCCCTCGCTCTACCCAACCTTGGGATGCTCCCAATACAAGCGCTCTTTTAATGTGAGTTTCATTATTCTTTCAGTAGAGTTAGCCAAGAGACTGTCATTTCTACAGGCCCCGGGACATAGGGACTGCCCTTAGTTGTCTTGGACCCATGCCTGGGCACATGGACAGGTGGAAAACAGTGAGAGTGAGGGCCCAGGATGGAGACCGCTGGGACCTGGGCTCTGGTTTGGTTGGTGCTATGACAAATACACCATAGAGTGGCACCTTAGACAACAAGCATCTTCCTCTTGTGGTTATGGAAACCAGGACGTCCAAGACCAAGGTGCCAGGAGTTCTGGTGTCTGGTAAGGCCCTGCTTTCCCCATTCTAGCCTCATGAGATGGAGAGCAGAGGGAAAACACTTTATGTCTCTCCTGACAAAGGCACTATTCCCAGCTCTCAGAGAGGCTGAGGTAGAAGGATCACAAGTTTGAGCCCATTTTGGCCAACTTTTGACTTAGTAAGACCCTGTTTCAAAATTTTTATAAAGAAAGAAAGAAAAGTGAAAGGTCTGGCAATGTAGCTCAATGCAAAGGACCTGGGTTCTACCCTCAGTGCTGAAAACAAAATGGCATTAACTCCATCAGGGGGCTCCCTCCCATGACCTATGACCTCCCAAAGGCTCCACCCATTCTGTGTCCTCCTGGGGACCAGAGATCAGACACGGGGATGCAGGGATGCATGCCCTGAGCCTGCAGCATTGGCTTTCACCACCACACACTCACACTGAGGGTTCTGAGGCTCTAGGAATGACAACATCGGGAAGGTTCCAACATCAGGAAGGTCCCTCTGCAGTCACAAGGCTCTGGAGCACAACAAATAAAGGAGCATTCCTGCATACACAGCTTGCAGCCCACGCTCCTCCCTATGCTGATGAGCGCCATGTCCCTGGGGCCCGCACAGCGTGGAGGGGGCTGTGACACACTGCCTGCAGAGAACAGGCCCTTCAGATGAATGGAGGCCCATGCAGGGCCAGTGTGTCAGCCACAGTGTCCTTGTGCTATTGGGGGTCAGGGCAACAAGTGCTCCATTGCGTCTCCTTTCCTGGTCTGTGGGACCCGAAGCACACAGAGTGTTCTTCTGTGGAGTCCAGAAGCCTGCACCAGCAGCAGAGGCCTCACCCTCCCACCGAGCTGGCCCCAGAGGGTTCTAACAGCAGAGTGGACCAGAGCGGTAACTGGGCCCCTCTACTCCCCAGTGAGCCCAGCACCAGCGGTAGCTCAGGCTGTCGCAAAGACCTGCAGGCTGGAAAGGCACCGATGCCCAGTGAGTCACGGGTCTGGAAGAGACCAGGGGTCCAGCACCCAAGAGGAACCTGGCTCCACGGCACCCCAGGACCGTCCTGTCCTCTCTGACACTTCACACAGGCTGAAGGGAGGCTGCAGCCATGGACAGCAGGAGACTGAAACAGACCCCTCCCCTGCAGCTGGAAAAGGACTGTCCTTCTCTGTCCCTCCTTCCAGAGAAGTCCCCTTGCTGTCCCCCACACCTGGCCATCAAAAGCCAAAAATTTGCTGGGCGTGGCGGCACACATCTACCATCCCAGCACTCTGGGAAGCTGAGGTAGGAGGATCAGAAATTCAAACCCAGGTTGGTCAACTCAGGGTCTCAGCAAGACTCTGAATCAAACTAAAAAAGTGAAAAAGGGGCAAAGGATGTAGCTTAGCATGAAGGCCCTGGGTTCAGTCTCCAGTACACACACACACGAAGTAGCCTACCAGCCTAACAGTCACCTATCCTTCCTTCTCCAGCCTACATGGAAAAATCCTCACAAGCTATCACTGACCCACTCATGCCCTGGGAGACGCAGAAGACAGGAGAGACACAAAGTCACGTAGGTGTTGTTACCCACGGGAGAGGCAGAGCGCTGCAGGGGACAGAGGGGCGCGGCGACTGAGCCAAGGTCAGGAGAGCTGCAGGTCACCTGCCACAAAGTAGCTGGATGTGCGTCCAGTCACCTGGCATCCAATCAATTGGCATGGGCTGTAGCTGGAGTGCCAAAGTCTGAAAAATCTTGCTGCAGGCTCGGTGCCCCAAAGGTCAAGCAGATGACCTGGTTGGGTCCGTGTGGAAATTGAAGCTGAGCCCCAGGAGGAGCACTTTCCAGAACCCTCGGAGGAGCTCTTTAATGCAAGTGCAGCAGTGGAAGGGGGGTTCCTGACTGAGTTCCTCTAAACCCACAAAACCGAACAAGAACCTTACACAGTTCAGCGCTCGTTAACTTACACAGGACCGAGGTAACCCTTTGACAGTCACAGAGATTTGGCCTCAATGTGCTTTAAAATCCCCAAGTTTACAGACACATAAATGTTTGTATGGTCTACCAGCATTCCCTGGAAACCTATTTCCATTAAGATCCTTTTAGTTCTGGGGAATTTCCTGACAGTTCTTGCTGATGATCTTTTAGTCCTTGTTAAGATTTATGTCTCTGATAATGAGTACCAGGCAGAATTGGCTGGAAAGTTTGTCCACGGTTTCACCGATCAATTAATTGGCTGTCACTTGTGGGCTGGTGGCCAGCGTGAGGCAATAGGGTCCCATGCCCAAGGCCGGGCATCAGGAGGCCTGGCTTCTCTGCCAAAGGCTCCTGTTGCGGCCTTGAAGAAATCTTCTGGCAGCCAGGTGAGATCCCCACAGAGCCTTCAGGCTTAGGAATGCAGTGCCTGTGGGTAAACAATAGCTCCCAAGGATGGAAGAGCAAACAACAATGCAGAATTTACAACTGCTGTTTTCTGGAAACATCCTCAACTCTAGCCTTCCTCAAATCCACTCACACTGATGTTCTTCTGCCCAAACAAGTAGATGATTTGGGAAAATTAAATCCAGCCAGCCAGTTTCTGTTTTTTTGTACTTTTCACATGACTGGGAATGGAAAGCACAGGGAAAATGCTGAAAAATTACTTCTTAACCACGTGGGTGAATCATTTCCTAAAACACATCACTGTCAAACAGTGAGGCTGTGTTCATCGAGTACCACTGCCATGCCCCGTTGTGTGTTGAACATTGGGTCCTTGACTTAGTATGAAACAGAAACCTTCAACAGAAAGAAGAGCTTCTCTTTCTCTGGGGGATTGTGCCATGACCCCATGTGTCTGCTGGCTTCCTGTCACTGTCACAAATAACTGAGAGAATCAACATGAGGGAGAAAATTTGGGAAGGTCCAGTCCATAGGTTCTATTGCCTTGGGCCTGTGGAAAAGTAGCCATTATGGCAGAGCAAAACTGTTCACCTCATATTGGGGAGAAAAAGAGAAAAAGAGCAATAGACCACAGTCCCCTGTGCCCTTCCTAGGCATGTCCCCAACTACCTAAAGACCTCTCATTAGGCCCCTCCTCTCTGGAGTCCTATTGCCCCTAAATAGTGTGGGATGGAGATCACTACAAAGCAGCTCTGAGCAGGATTTAAAATGAATCGGTTGGCATTCTATGTTCATTTGTGAGTCTGTCCCAGGCTTAGGTTCCTTACTTGGAGAAGGACAGCAGATTCATAGTAAATGAACCTCTATGAATCACTGGTCCAAGATGAGGCCTGTAATCGTCTGTTATGCCCTGATACCTCAAAGGAAAAGACAAGGCCACAACTGGGGATGCCTGGCTCTGACCCCAATTAACTAGACAAAGACTGTAGCTGCAGGCATCTTACTCTTGCAGTGAAGGCCTGGAGATAAGATAGTTCTAAATTAACATAAGTTATTACTTGGACAAGTCCTTGAGTTGACTCCCAAGGTCCTGCTCAGTTTCCCATGTTTTCCATTCTAACCCCTTCCTTTGTTTGAAAACCAAATAAATACGAGCACCCAGAGAAGTTCTTTGTCTCAGCCCCCAGAAAATCTCAAATTCTGCTAGAGGGATTTGATCCTCCTGGAGCTCTAAAATCATACCACCTGTCTCTTTTAGTTAAGTCTTTGCCATCCACTCATTTGAGAGGTTGCAGGCCTGATCAGTCTACAATAAGTGCCACCATTACAACATCCTAGGTCAAAAAAAAGGAACCCTAGGTCATATCCTATACACCCCAAGATTCAGAACTACTGAGTTACTTAGTTAAGATTCTAAATTCTCAAGTTGACACAATGTGTCAACCATAACAATCCACCGCTTCTCAACTTGGCAACCAGACATACTTCTTTAAACCAATCTCCAGATACAAAGACATGTTTATTCTTATCATTTCACAACTTGAACATTATAACACAGGTTCAAAAATACTCAAGAACAAGCACTAAATCCACCAACATTATATTACATTAGAACCATAACATTCTGCCCCTGGTCTCCCAAAGACTTATGTATATCCCTTTATGCAAAAAGCATTTAGTCCATCTCTAAGAATTTTTAGCATCATGGAAAAGTCCAAGTCCCAAGTCTCCTCTGAGAGTTAAGGAAAACTCTTAGCTACAAGCCCCTGTACAAATGAAAAATTAGTTAAACACTTCCAACATTCAATGGCACAAGATAAACATTTTCATTCCCAAAGTTACAAAGAGGAGAACACAAAGGACTGGGTCCAAAGCAAGTCCAAAATCCAGCAGGGCAAAGATTAAGTGCTGTAGTTCCATGTGCAGCATCTGAGGCTATCTGTGGCACGCTGTGAGCTCCAAAGAGCTTGTGTGGCTCCACCTCTATGGCAGTTCTGGTAGTCGTAGTTGTAGCTCCCACAGCTTCTCTCTTAGGACCACTTTGCTCCCTTCTTACAGGTTGACTCAGACAATCCACATTCCTGGCTTTTCCAAACTTCTAGGGTCTCCACTGCACCTCTGACTTCACCCTCACGGCTTTACACACTGCCCTCTGGGGGCACACTACCTGATCTCCCAGGCCTTCTGAAATCAGGGTGAAAGCCTTCTTAATCCCACAACTCTTGCATTCTGTGTACACCTAAAACAAGCACCATGTAGATGATGCCATGGTCTGCTGCCAGTTGGATCAGTAGCCAGGCTTCTCTCTCCCTTGACTGTAAGTGTCAAGTGCCTGAATTCCTGAGCACTTTAAATCTAATTCCAAGGAACAAATTCTCTAAGCCATCACCATTCTGGAATATGGTGCAGCTGCTGCCATTCTAGAACAGTGCTCTGTGGCTTTCTTCTCAAAACAGTCTTTTACCTTTGCAGTTTTGAGGCTATAAAGAGTGGACACTTTCTGCTTCTTGTGATGCCCTCAGGCCATCTTTTTTATTCTCTTCTTCCTTCTCAGCAATCTAGATCTCCTCTGCTCTATCTTTGCCATGGACAGCTTTACTAGAGCTTCCTTTCTGGCTCAGCTCACAGTACTTTAAATCACTCTGCTGGACTCTTTGCTCTTGGTTCTGATCACAGATCTGGCTAAAAGCCCCCAATAGTTGCCATGCCACAGCCTCAACATTTACCTGCCTTGAAATTTCTTCTGCCAGATTAATTAGTCTGCTACCCTTAATGTCAGTCTCAGGCAAAGTCTCTGCACATTAGTAAAATGCAGACAAGCTTTTTTTCCAAGCCATAACACACATCATCTGTAGTCCAGCAGCCAATGCAGTCCTTTCCAAAAGAAACCTTCCAAGCCTGGTCTTTATTGGTTTTCTGGTCTTCTGAGCTCTGACCAGACTCTCGCACACAGAAGAGCCTAAGGCATCCCAGCTCTACTCTTTCATGTAACATCTCTGAATCTTTCCAAACTCTTTGCACAAGCCATTCCCAAAGGCTCCTTAACCACATGATCAGACACAGTCACAGAAACAACCCCACTTCTCTGGTATCAAATTTTGTCTTGGTTACTTTTCTGTCATTGCTGAGACAAAATACCTGATGCCCAAAATTAAGGAAGGAAAGGTTTATTTAGCTCACAGTTTGTGGAGGTTTCAGTCTGCAATCAGCTGGCTCCAAGGTAGGATGGCATGCCAGAGGGACACTCGTTCATGGCATCAGAAGACAGCAAAAGCAGAAAAAGCAAAATAGGGGTAAGAGCAAGCCTCCTTTCTTCCTTTATACTGTAAGCAGGCTACCCCCACAGTGGGGGGGTTGTAGCACTCATACTATCTCCCTGCCATCCTCTTGCACAGGCTCAGGATGTTTACAAAGTGAGGCCCCTGGCCACCTACTGAGTCACTTAGGTAAACTTCTAAGCTTCTCAAGTTGACACAATGAATAGACTACCAAAACCTCCTAGGCTGTAAACAGCTGCCCTAGGGCATGTCCTCTATATCCCAGGATGTAGATTTGCTGAGTTACTTAGACAAGCTTCTAAACTTCTCAAGTTGACACAATGCATCAACCATAACAGAGACCCTGCAGAAGGGGAAGGCTCTGGCTATCCATGTCCTGGAAGAGGCTACTGTTGTCAATGGTTCACATTTTGGTAGGGCTAAGGACCACTATATCAATCCCAAAGCAATATTATGTTACCAAATATATGTTTGAATAACAGCTATTGTATATACAGAAAAGGTTTATAAAGCAGAACTCAGAATATCCATTCCAAGTCAGAGTCAGACAGGCTCTGGTTCTGGCTCTGTACTGTACCACAGGAAGGAGATCCAGAAACCCCTACTCACTAGGACTTCCTTGTGTTTCTTCCTACTGTCCATTTCAAATACTGTATTTCCCACAGCTATCTCCAAAACACTCTCTTTTCTCATTTCAGATGCTCTCTTGGGTTGATCTCATCTTTTCTGTGGCTTCTTCCAAATGTAATTTATATGATAATATATCCTCAATAAGTACATCCACTCCAGGTTCATCTCCTGGGTTTCCAAACTGAAGATGCAAGAGCTCAGTGAATGGTCCCTCTTGATGCACTGCAGACTCTTCAGTACTTCATGCTCTCAGCACAAAGCTTGATCCTGCCTCTCCAGCTTCTCCTCACTAAGATGCACCCACTAACAAATGGTATAAACCTGGTGTCCTCGCTCCTCCTCCTCTTCTCTACCTCCCACATCACATCATTACCAAAGTTTTGCCAATTACCTGTCTATGTATCTCCACACACTCTTTGCTTCTTTGACCTACTTAACCTGCCCTCATTCAATCTTTCATCATTGCCTGCCTGTTTACTGTACAACATTTTAACTTTTCTGCCCTCTTCTAGATTTGAGATCTTTCAATTGCCAGAAGGGTCTATTTACTAAATTGCAAGTCTGCTATCACAATCCTATTTAAAATCCTCCTCTGGAAACCCAGAGCCTTCAGAATAAGCTTTGACATTTTGATCTGATTACCAATGTCCTTCCGGGTCTAGCCCTTATGTTCCCTGTAGCCTTCCCTGTATCCTACTGCCCTTCCTTCACAGATACCCTCATGTAAATTGCCAGCACAGACACAGTTTGCTTGTCCTACTACCCTGCCTTCCTAAACTCTGGTTAAACTCTTTCCCTCTGCCAAGACTCAGCCCCTCTTTGCCCACACCCACATCAGTTTTTCCTATAACAAGGCACAGTTGTGTCCACTGATGGAACCTAGGAAACAGCTTAGGAGTGAGACAGAGTAGAGAAGTATAGGAAACCACCCTCCCCATACCCCTCCCCTTAGCTACACTGGCCTCTGGTGACACAGGTTAGAGGGCTGGGATACAGAGGCAAAGGAGGCAAAGGAGACACCGACGTTTCCAGGTCCTAACCAAAAGTGTCAGAAGTGATTAAAAATAGGGCCGGGCAAGCGGACACTGGCAGGCAGTTGGATGCTGTTGTTCTTTCATTTGCAGGAAAATGGTGAGTATTCTTCATTCTGTTATCCTCTTAGAGACCCTTCTCCCGGGGTTCCCTCTTGGGCTACAACCCTCGCTGCATACCACGCCCTGGGCCAGAGGTATGGGACATTGAGGACAGCAGGACCTAATCCCACACCCCAAGAAGTTTCTGATTTAAAGTCACACTGACACACTCAAATTCACAATAAAAATAGAAATCAGCTCATCCCACTTCCAGAACGACATAGTCAAGAATCCTGAAACCTGCTTCTCCATAAAAGCAACAAGAACACTGAGAAAATGTGTCAATATTAACTTTTTAAGGACTTTAGAAATGAACTAAAGGCTTCCCAAAACTTCTAGGAGTGTTCATTCAAGAAAAATAGCTGACTGAAAGAATTGCAAGCTTTGTGTATTTTCAGTAGTTCTATTCCTATCTCCTCTCCCTAGCTCCAAGACAGCCTTGAAAAGCAACAGGCTCATAACTACAGTTATTAAAACACACACACAACAAAAACTCAGCAGCTACTGGAACTCAGTGTTCTGCTCGGTAGAATGAATTAAAGTTCTCAAAAACTCCACCATAGTGAACAGTCCCTGCTTTGTGAACAGCATTGGCACCTCCCTACACAACATCACCTTCAGGCCTGATCTTTATTTGACCTGTTTAGTGCTTGTGCTACACCCACAGCTTTATTTCTCAGGGCATTTGTCAGAAATGATGAGCAACAATTGTTTGCTGTCACATCTGTCTCAGGCAACTCAGTGGCTGACTCGAAATTTAAAAAAGAAAAAAAACTAAATAAGATTATTGGATGTTCTTGAAAAGTTCTTATAAATTGCTGAAACTCTCACATGCAGAAGTATGACCAAGAAAGACTCAAGAAAGTCCAAAACTTTCACCTCTGTCTGGCAGATCTTGAGTATCAACTCCGGCAGGAAGTCAGTTAGGAAGTACATCTATAAACTGTCGAAGCACTGAAATCGCACTTGGAGAATTATTGGCTCAACAAATCCAAGGAAATTATTTCTGATCACTAAACTGATAAACAACTTCACTGGCCACAGAACCAAGAAGGCAGACTTTTCAGAATTACTTTGGGAAACTCACTAAATAAACAGCAGCAAGAAATGTGGAGGGAGAGGAGAAGAATCTAATTTACAGTTTCACACATTTCAGATTTTCACACGAAACTTCTAGATTAAAATTTAAACATCTAGATTTCCACACAACAAGATATACAGAGAAAAAGAGGGAAAAGGTAGAAATTAACTGAAAACTAATTTAGAGGAAGCCAAAATATGCCTTCATAAGACAAGAACTTTAAATCATTATTTAAAACATGTTGAAAAATGAAAGCAAATGATGTCTAAAGAATAAAGAAAAGCATGAGAATGATGCCTTGTCATGGAGATTATAAATGGAAATTAAATTTTAAAATTATAAAATAGAAATTGCAAAAATTACTAGAATTTAACAGATTTCAACTGACAGAAAAAAGTGTTTGTAAACTTGAAGGTGGTAATTAGTCATTCTAAAGAACAAAAAGAGAAGAGGAAGAAAAATTAACAGAGCTTCACAGACCTGTGAGACACCACCAAACATACCAAAACCCACACAAAGGAGAGTACCAGAGAAGAGAAGGGGAGAGAAAGGCAAAAAAAAGAATATTAGAAAACAACGTGGCAACATCTGCCTAAAGTTTACGTCAAAATTAATCAGCACATCCAAGGAGCTCAATCAACTCTAAGTATGATAAACTCAAAGAAACCCACATCTAGAGATTTCACAGTCAAACGACATGTCAAGAGACAAAACAGGGACTCTCAGAAGCAGCAAGATAGGAGTGATATTTAATAAAGCAAGAGCTGACTTTTTATCAGAAACCATGCAAGTCAAAGGAAAGTGGAATGGTATATTCCAAGTGCTGAAAGAAAAAATTGCCAACTAAAAATTCTATATCCAGAAAAGTTATAATTCAAAAGCAAAGGAAAAATTATGATATTCCCAGGTTAAGAAAAACACTAAGAATGTGTTGTTACCTGATATTCCTCACAAGAAATACACAAAGGAATCTTTCAAGCAGAAATACATGGAGCCCCACCCGAAGAGAAAAGCAACATGGAGAAATAAAAACCAGTGATAAAGGGAAACTTAAAAGACAGTGTAACTATACTCTAATTTATAACTCTTTTCTTCTCTATGATCTACAAGAAAACTACGTAAAGTAGTAATTATTGAACTATATTTAAAGAACAAAAGAAACTTCCTGTGTTCATAGACTAAAGAATTTTTAATATTGTTAAAATGTCCATACTCCCTAAATTAATCTACAGATGCAATACAATCATCATCAAAATACTAGTAACATTTTTCACAAAATAGGTAAGACAACCTCAAAATTTATAAGAAAGCATGAAAGAATCAAATTAGCCAAGACAATCTTAAGCAAAAAGAATAAAATGGAGGCATCACACTGCCTGACTTCAAAATGTATTATAAAGGTATAGTAACTAAAACAGCATAATATTGACATAAAACAGACATGTACACTAACAGAAAATATTGAGCATCTGGAAATAAACCCATACCTTTATAGCCAACTGACTTTCAGCAAATAAGCTAAAATCATGATTCAGAAAAAAGATAGTCTTTTGAATAAATGGTGCGGAGAAATTTGGGTATTCATATCAACTCAAAATGGACTAAAGACTTAAATGTAAGACCTAGAACAACAGAATTAATAACAGAAAATGTGGGGGAAATACCTCAGGAGATAGGAATGGGCAAGAAATTTTTGGACAAGACCCCAAAAGCACAGAAAACAAAAACAAAAGATGTGCACAAACTATACATCTTTGTCACAATAGAAAAACATTTAAAATGAAGTAACCCATTTAAAAAGGTGTTGGAGATGTAGCTTAGTAGCAAATCTCTTCATGAGCATGAATGAGCTCCTGCATTTAGTTCCCAGCACTGCAAGACATGCAAAATGGTCAGAAGACCCATATAGAGCTTTCTCAAAAGAAGACGTGCAAGGACCAATGAGGTACAAAAAAAGAGCTCAACATCTAACTGTCAGGGAAATGAAAATCAAAACCTCAGCAAGACATCACTTCAGTATAGTAAGCATGGCTATCGTGAAAAAGACAAACGATAACAAGTGGTGGCAAAAATGCTGAGGAAAAGGAGTCCTGCACAACATTGGTGGGAATGTAAATTAGTACCATCATTGTGGAAAACAGTATGAAATTTCCCCCAAAATCAAAAATAGATGCGCATAGTTTGCCACCATATGATCCAGCAGTCCCATTACTCGGATGTTATGATTTCTGAAAATAATGCCCCCCAAAAGTCACATGCAATTGTAGGTGAGATAATAATTAGATCATGGGGTTGCCATATTATTCGTTGAATTAATCCACTGAAGAGTTCATAGCTGAATGTGCTGTTAGAGGTGGGGTCTCGCTGAAAGTGAGTCACTAGGGGTCTGATCCAGAAGGGTGTGGACTGTCCTTAGCCCCTTCCTTTCTCACTCTGCTTTTTAGCTGCAATTCGTTGAGCAACTGTCCTCTGTCACATCTTTCTGCAATGCCATTTGCCCCTCAAAACCAGCCAGCCATGAACTGAACTATCTAAAACCATGAGCCAAAATAAACTTCTTCTCCTTTAAGCTGTGGATGTTTGGTATTTTTGTCCCAACAATGGGAAAGTGCTTAACTCATAGGACTTGTCCAAAGGAAAGGGAATCAGTATGATGAAGAGCCATCTGCACCCCACGTACATTACAGCGAGGTACGGAATCAACCTAAGTGTCCATCGACAGATGAATGCATGAAGGAAATGGGCAGATAAATGCACTGTAATACTGCTTGACCAAAAGAATAAAATCCTGTGTTTTAAAACAATATAAATGGAATTGGAAATCATTATTAAGTGAATGAGCTAAACACAGAAAGGCAAATACTGCATGATCTCATTCTTACATGCAATCTATAAAGGTTGGTCTCACAGAAGTTGAGAGTGGAATGGTGGTTTTCAGAGACTAAGGAAAGAGATGAAGGAAAGACAGGAAACAAGACAAGAAACAAGTACAAAATTGGTTATATAAGGAACTGTGCTGTGTCAGTATAGTCAAGTGATTATAGATAATACTGATGTATTCTATATCTCAAAAAGCTATAGCTAAGGATATTGAACATTTTCATCATGAAGAAATGATATATGATAGTGGAAACAGATAGCCAACTCAAGTTAAACCCTATACAATGTATACACATATTGAAGCATCAACTAACGCATTATTATAAACATTTTTGTGATTTTACATATCAGTTTAAAAACAATGTAATAGCCAGGGATTTAGCTCTGCAGCATAAGTGCCTGCCTGACAAACACAAGGTCGTGAGTTCGATTCCCAGTACCAAAAAAAAAAAAAGAAAGAAAGAAAGAAATAATAACTTGAGACTTCAGTATTCCCTTTTCTAATTTAAAAAAATAAGTAGAAAATAAGCAAAGAAATAAAATATATGAATAATACTATGAGCCAAGCTCACCCTGGCACACCCCACTGCACAACAACTTATACATTTCCTTCAAGTACATGTAGACATTCTCTAAGGTAGATCACATACTCACACAAATGCTCTAATAAAGTCAAAATGATTAAAATCATAAAGGTATGTTCTCTCACTACAGTGGAATAAAATTAGATGACTAACAAGAGAAAATATTGGAAATTCCAACATATGTGTAAATAAAGCAACATATTCTTAATGGGCCAGAAAAAGAAATCACAAAACAGTTTTTAAAACATTTTGATGTAAATAAAAACAAAAACTTAACAAAACAAAATTGATGGAAAGCAACTGATGCAAAGCTTGGAAGTAAAGTTTGTGAATGTAAACACTGATATTAAACATAGGAAAGATAGCCTATAAATAATCATCTTCTCTAAAAAACTAGAAATTTAAAATAAAGCAAGAAGAGAAAAGATTTTGGAAAAAATAAATGGAGCACAGACTAGAAAAACAATAGGGAAGATTATTGAAACCAAAGATTGGCTGTTGTAAATACAAACTAGACTGAAAAAAATGGAAGGGGTTTTATGTTACTAATATCAGAAATGAGAAAGGAGACCATTAATGGACATTCATAGACAAAAAGAATTTTACAAAAATACTACAGAAAATCACATTAACAAACTAGATCATCTGGATGAAAAGAACAGTTTATAAAAAGATGCAAACTACTGAGATGGACTAACAAAGAAAAATAAAATTTGAAGAGATCTATAACAAGCTTCACAGATTAAAAGCACCCTTAGATTTACACAGCTAACGTTGATGTCTTACAAATGCTTCTAAACAATAGAAAATGAGGAAATCTCAACTTATTCAGTGAAGCCAATTTTACTGGTACCAAATCAAGGCAATAGCTTCACAAGAAAACAAAATTATAGGCCAATATGCTTTGGGAATATAGATAAAAATTCTCCAGAAAAATATTTAAAAATTTCACACAGAAATACAGAGATACAATTCTATATAAGTACAGTTCATCTCAAAATTCCAAGAGTAAATGAACATCAAAAAATCTACCAATGTAATACAGCATATTAATAGAATAAATAACACATGACCACGTCCAAAGACAAAAATTAAGAGCATTTTACAAATCTTAACACCGTTTTGTGATTAGAAAATAAAGTATCAACAAACTAGAACTAGAAATGAATTTCTTCATCCTGAAAAGGGCATCCGTTAAAACTCACAGCTAACATTATAAAGATGAGTAAATATGAATCCTTCCCCTAAGACTTTCCCAGTTCTTTTTGGGGATTAGGCTTCTTTTGGGGGGTTGATAATTTTCTAATAAGATAAATTTGAGTCATCTGTAGGAAAAACAGCTGCATTATTAGACCACTATATTAATGAAATAAATCAGACCCATGACCGTAAGTCCCAGAGTACAAATGAAGAGCAAAGTGGAAGACACAACAGGAAGCAGGGAGGTAGACCTCTCTCGGATGGGAAGGAGACTGAGAGATGCGGGGAGGAAGGAGGAAGGGGCTGGCAAAGGAATGAAGATGTGAGACGCTTGTGCACCTGCTCCACACAGCGCATGTAAATGTCCTCTGCTGCACACGCGGACTCATGGAAAAACAGCAGTGATGGTTGCACGACTCTGTACGCACACCACAAACCCCTAATTTGTACTTGGAAAGGTTGAAATTTTACATGATGTAAAGTGCATCTCCAGAGAGCTGTCATGACAAGTGGAACTTGACAGGTGCACTCGGCTGAGTGACCCGGAGACAGTGATCCCAGCCTGCGAGGTACATCAGCTACAGCCCTGCTGTCGCTGAAGAGGTCACGTGAGTTTCCCTTCTGTCTACTTTCCTGCTCTGCGTGCTCTGTTTACCCTGCGTCTGATCCCGAGCACCACCATACTCATTTACTTCTTCCCACTCGCAGTTAAAGCTGCCGACTTCGCAGCACCTCGGCTCCGTGCTGCCCCCGTATGACAAGCCTCTGCTCTCCCCGCAGAGCGAAGTCTGCACGGCAGGGTCCCCTGCACATGCTCGTGTTTGCACGCTCGCCGGGGCTGGAATGTGTGAGTGCACTCAGAGCTCGGCCTTGGTCGGCTCATTAGAGAAGCACTTTGATTTGAAATTTCAAGCAAGCCTGGGCCACTTTTACTTAGTGTTCAACAGGCAGGCAATGAGCAGGTCTGTCTTCTACTTGTAGGAGCGCAGCCAGGAATCATCCCAGTCACTTCGGTTCTGCAGGCAGGGGAGATGAGAGAAAAGCTGCAGAAAGAGCAGGTCTACCGTACAGCATCAGGTGAGACTTGCAGGTGTTTCTAGCTGGAAAAGGAGGCCATTATGTTACTAGAAAGGGCATACATTTACCCAGCGATTCATGCCATACGGAAGGAGCCAGAAGCTGGGAATTAGTAAACAGAGCAGGGCCTCTTGCAAAGAATCTAGCATCACACCAAGATCTAAAAATAGAAAGAGAATATGAGAAACAGGCATCCTGCCAATCCCAGCTCCTGATGGGTCCTGCTCTGCCCCACTGAGGCTGTCCAGTTTGGTCCTTCTTCGGGCTGTGCCTGCTACTGCAAGTGCCTCTCCATCATTTACCTACCTACATCGGCAGTCCTTCAAGCCCATCTTCGGTATACCTCAGACATCGGTGTTCATAATCCAGAAGATTCTGACATTCCAGCTAGGAAGTGCCTTCTCTGTCAGGCATCCTGTGTCACCTGGCCGAGGCCGTCACCTAGCAAGTCCTCAGCTAGGTGAGCAAACCAGGCACCATGCTAAGCCCTCGCTTCATACCACGTGTTAAACTTCTCAAGAAAACGGACCCACTCCACAGTCAAGGACATTAAGTGGCCAGCATCACGGGATAGGAAGGCGGTGGGGTTCCTGTGCCCTGCACTACATACCCATGCCCACCTCTGGGCTACAGTCAGAAGCCACCTACCAGCAAGCCCCTGGCTCTCAGAAGCTTCCCCCAATGGGGACCCACCCTGTGTACCCAAGGCAGATCTACATGATGTCCTCTGACACTTCAGGGTCCACGGCCCAGAAACTTTTCAGTTACCTTTAAGATCATAAAATACACGTAACAAAGTTTTTCACCTTGTGCCCTCTGGTGTGCTGTTCAGTGATAGTAAACTGTGTGCTTATTGTTGCAGAATTGTCATCACCAAGCACCTCTGCAGCTTCCTTAGCTAAACAGTAGCTACACACCCATATCACGCTGTCTCTGGTCCCCTCCAGGCCATTTTCAATCTGCAATTTCAACCACTCTAGGTGCTTTGGCTAAGTGAAATAATAAAGGTAGCGTTCTTTTCCTGATTGGTGTGTTTCACTTAGCACAGCGTCCTTGGAGTCCTTCCATGTTGGGTCATGTCTGAGAGTCCTTTTCTACTTTAACGTTGAATAATTTTCCATTGTGTGTACACCACACCTTGTTTACCCGTTCATCTGCACGGGGTGCATATATTTCTCCACGTCTCAACTGTCGTTAATGATGCTGGCGTGAACATGAATGTACAAATAGCTCTTCAGGAATCTGATCCTGTGTAGACTTGCTGGATCTTAGGGTAATGATCTATTTATTTATTTATTTATTCATTTATTTATTTTGGAGGGGCAGGGTCTCACGATTGTAGCACAGGCTGGCCTTGAACTCACGGCAATCCTCCTTCCTCAACTTCGTGAGTGCTAGGATTACAGTCATGGACCACCACACCTGGCCTGGTAATTCTGTATGTTAACTCTGTTGATAACTGCCATAATGCTTCAATGATGGTAGCAGCTCACAATCCTACTGACAGTACACAAGGGTTCCCATTTCTTGGCATCCTCACCAACATTTATTCTTTCCTGATGTGGGGTGGCAGATGGTCTGATGATTATGAGGTGGTCTTTCATGATGGGTTTTGATTTTCATCTCCCCAGTGACTAGTGCTTTAGTTTGGATCTTAAATGACCCCCCAGAGACCCATGTTCTGGCACCGTGGTCCCTGGGGAGGTGCTGTTGAGCTTTAAGAGGTGGAGCCTAGGGAAAGGTGTTTAGGTCATTGGGGTATGCTGTAAAGGACAGCATACAACCCACGTTGCTCTACCCTGAGTCCTGCCATGAAGTGCTGCTTACCTTAGACTGAGACCTCTAAAACTGTGAGCCAAGTAAACCTTTCCTCCTTATCAGTTGATCACCTCTGGTGGGTGCTTCATTGTTAACAACAGAAAACGGACTCACCTGCATGGTGACATCGAGCACCTTTTCAAGTGCTTATCGGTCACTGATATTTAAAAACTAGGTGAGTACTTTGCCCCTTTTTGCACAGGGGCTTGTTGGTATTGAGTTTTAAGAGTTCTCTACTTACTCTGAATAGTAATCCTTTATCACATATAATTTTCAATTATTTTTCTCCCATTCTCTGTGCTTTTACTTTGCTGATACTGATGTTCAGTGTGCAATTTTTTACAACTTTCATAAAATGCAATTAGTCTGCAGCTAATGGTGACCAAGGGCCAGATGCACTCCACAGCTGAGCTCTGCTATTTGCCTTTTGTGTGTTCACACAGTTCTGGCATCCTGCTCAGAATTTCAGACTGTGAGTAGTGAGCAGGACCTGGAGGTCATGTCCCAAAGCTCCCATCTGTGGTCCCTAAGCTCTAGGCTGAGGACGATGCAACTGGGAGATGGTGGGGTGGGGCAGCAGCATGGGTACCACCAAGAAGTCAGGGCCCTGAAAACTCAGAGCCCAAGGCAGGGCACAGCCTGGCCAACGGCAAAGCCCCAGGCAGAACAGCACGTCTGCAGGCGGAGCGGGGAGGTCACTGGGATGCCACTTTACATTTGCATTTCTTGTGAGTACAGAGTAAAAACATTTTATCTACTTGGACAATTTTTTGCAAGGTTAAAAGAAGACCTTGTAAGACTCACTTATTAGAAATAACTTCTAATGAGTCCTAGTTTTGCTTTTGTTCTCCAGGTACTGTACGGGAACTGCTTTTGTGACAGGCATGGATTCAAAGGGGAGATTTCTGGGGGTGATTTTTGCCCTCCTGGGGATGGTCACAAAGGTCACTCCACAGACACGCTGACACTGCAGTGGTCCACAAGCACACTGCGTCTCCTGCAGCAAGACCAGGGAGGCTGCTCAACCTCCTGCAAGCACAGGCCAGGCTGAGCACACAGCACCCTGAGTACACAGCTGCCCGGGGGCACCCAGAAGCCCAGCCCTGCACCCATGTCCTGGCCGGCTTGATGAGACTCAGGCTACCAGGATCCAACCCCAGAGACTTCAATCCAGTTGCGTGAGAGGGCTTGGAGAATCCAAACTTCCAAGAAGCTCCTGCAGGACACCAGGCTTTCTCTGCTCCCTTCTCAGTCTCCCCATGGAGGGGACGACAGAACCAGCCCAGGCAAGCAGAATATCCAGTGTTTGCCGCGCTCCGCTCCACCATGCCCGCCTCCTCCCATCTCACCGTGTCTCACCGCACCTGCCCCTGGTGTGGCCTGGGCGCTCCCCCAGCCAGAGGGCAGGGTGAGCCCTGCTGGGCAGGTGCGTCCCTCCTTGGGCATCTTCCCGCCCTACCTTCACCTGGGCCGGACGAGGCGGAAGGTCACTGGCCTGGGCCCGGGCTCAGGCTCCAGGAAACCCAGAGCCACCTCTCTGAGCTCATGTTCTCACCTCTATCTAGGGCAGCCCTGTTCCTGTGGCTTCTGAATTCAGACAGAGACAGCCTATGTGTCCCAGGTCCCTCTCAACTTCCCCAGGGGAGATCTCGACGCAAAACTGCAAAGTGCACAGGTCCTTGCAGCCAGCCAGACGAGAGACCAGCATCGCACCCCTCCTGGCCCAGGAGGGCAGCTGTCACAGGCGAGGGGCAGGGGGAGCTGAACTGGGAGCCTTTCTACCTGCTGGGCCCCGTAGCCTGTCGTGACCATGACCGTGGCTCCTGTAGGCCCCTGCTGCTTGTTCAAAGCGCAGACCTTTGCCAGCCCAGGACAAGCAGTTTCCACCACCGACTTGGACCCAAGCCTGGGGAGCGACACAGAAATTAGGTTAAAGCCCCTACTCAAAACAGGCCACAAGCGTTGGGTCACTGGTGTGGGAACTATTTTTGCTCTTTTTAAAGTGTTTCTCAGCCAGGTCTGCAAGTGGGGGCTTTCAAGTGCAGTGGACTGGACTGCTTTTCCAGGGCTGCAGAGACCCTGAGACTGGAGACTCAGATTTATAGTCGACGCTGTGTGTGCAGAACTCTGCCTTATTTCTGTGCTAGTCAGTGCAGGGAGGAGGCAGGACAGGGAAAGGAAAGACCCTGGTCCTTGGGGCTCCTCCTCAGGCATCTGAAGTCTCATGATTCCCTCAGGGCTCGAAGAGTTGGATTATTTTTAAATATAACAAATTATAAGCCTGATGCTCATCTTGTCTT
>RJWT010012848.1:0-22151 GCA_004365215.1 Cuniculus paca
TGGAAGTATCTGGAAGAAGGATGTTTGGGGGCAGAAGAAAGAGCAGGGCCAAAGGGAGCATTTCTGCAAGCCAGTGGGGCCCAGGGATGTAGCCAGATATGAATCAGAGACATAGCAGGGAGGCAGACATTATGGCCTTGTGGGTCATCGTAAGGACCCCAGCTTTTCCTCTGGGTGACACAGAGGGCCCTGGAAGATGCTGCGTGGATCACTCTGACAATGGGTGGAGAAGATTGTGGTTGCCAAGGAAAGAGGCTGGAGTCTAGTCAGAAGGCTGCTGCGGCAAATCCAGGCAAGGGGGCTGGTGATGGGGCTGTCAGTAGGTGGTTGGACCTGGGTATGTTCAGAGGCTGAACTATGGGGCATCCCATAACCTGGCCACACTTCCAGCTAATCAGCCTCTAATGGATCAACCCAGGGAGCTGTAGGAGGACTAGCACCAACACTGTCCACACTTACTCCATAAAGGAAGGCTACCATCACAGACTGGCGAGGCTGTGGGGAAAAAGAGCCCTTCTGCATTGTTGGTGGGACTGTACACTAGCCCAAGCACTATGGCAATCAGCGTGGAGATTCTGCAAAAACTTAAAAATAGAGATTTCATTTGACTATATCTATATAGTCAAGCTATATCTTTTCTGGGTATCTCCCCCAAAGGGATAAAAATCATCATATTATAGTTACATATGCACAGCTATGTTGACAGCAGCACAATTTACAATAACTAAATCTCGGAAACAGCCTATATACCCATTAACAGATGAATGAATAAAGGAACTGTGGTATTTATGCACAATGGAGCACTACTCTGCTGTGAAGTAGGATGAATTTGAGATGTATGTGGGAAAATGGAGGCATCTTGAGAATTTAATGCTATTTGAAATAAATCAGACACAAAGGATTAAATGTCACATTTATAACCAAAGTAAAAATAATCTAAACAGCAAAATAAAAGACAGATGGTAGGAAACAGGGAGGCAGAGTTTGTGAAGATGGGAAGAGGACCTGGGGTTGGGGAAAGACGAGAGAGAGAAGAGGGGAAAGGGAAGTGAAAAAGATCAAGATTTGATATGCATGTGCACCAGTTCTCCACAATGTATGTATTTAATGTGTATCACAAACATATACTAATTTTAAAGAGGGAGGAGAATCCTCCATGATGACAGGAACACCCTCTACTCTTTAATGTGGCAGCCACTGGTTCCATTTGACTACTGAGAGCACTTGATACGTGGCTGGTGTGACTGAGGAATGCAAGTTTTAAATTTTGTTTAACTTTAATTAATTTATATTTCACACAACCATCATGGGCAGCACAGCCCTGAAGAACCAGTGTGATAAACTGCATCTGGGTAGCTCCTTGCCGCCCTGGGATTCACTGAGAGACAATCGCCAGCTTTCTGCATGTGCACTCAGAGCTCAGCTCTGCTGCCGGGAGGCTGAGTGCCTTTGAGAAATAGCTGTGATGTGAATAAAGTGCTAATTTTATCTCTGAGATGGCCCATTAATAAATAACAAAGTGTTTATAAATATGCAAAACACACAATTAGTCAATTCCACAAAGTCTCTGTGATGGGAACACTAAAGTGTGTCCTAGAGAGAAGAGTGGGGGGAATTGAAATAAATTTAGCTTCTCTTTAAGCCCTATGAGCAATGAATACTGAATCACTGACTTCTGAGAGTTGCAACACAAAAGCATGTCGTTTATTGGATCCCCTGAACACCAGCAGCCCTGTCTAACCTGATGCATCTAGGTGCAAGCCCATTATAAAGGCCGTGTGTTCCCAGTGGGAGCGGAGGTCAGTGGCAGCTGTTTCTCACCACTCTGTGGACCTGGAATCACTCCCATCATCATTTTATTCAAGCCCAGGTCATAAGAAATAAGTTTCTAACTCCAGTGAAATACGTGGTCCTGAAACATAAAGTAGAACCTGCAGTAGGTACACGTCCCGCAGTTTCTTGCAGGGTCGCCCTGGTTCACTCACAGGATCAAGCCAGAAGTCCGCAGAGCTTCCTGGGCTGCAGGGAGGACCCCTCCAAGGATGTTTAGAAAGATCTCCTTCAGCAGATAAGGTGTTCTCTAGTCCAGTGGCCTGGCTGTTTTTTTCTTTTTTTAAAATGAATTTTATTTTTAAATGATATTCCCTTAATAGCTTTTGTTGCCATTAAACTTGATGGGGGCAGGATTAGAGATTGTATACTAAGTTATTGACACTGAATAATTTATTCAAAATCCATAAACATGTGAACCTGACTCATTTTTTTTTTCCCTGTGGTGCTGGGTATTGAACCCAGGGCCTTGGCACTGAACTACATCTCCAGCTTGTTTTCATTTTTTTTATTATTGTGAAACAGTCTCACTAAGTTACCAAGTAGTCCAGGCTGGGTTCGAACTTGTGATCTTTCTGCCTCAGCCTCCCAGAATGTTGCTATCGCAGGTGTTTGCCAATTGCGCCCAGCTCCAGACTCAGAGTTTTAAAAGTCATTTCTTGAAAATCATGTAAATTGGATTTCTATAGGCTAAAAGAATTTTAGCTTACAAATTTAGCTTACAAATTTAGCTTTAGATGAATTCAGCACATCATCAAAGATGAAAAGTAAATCTAGAACAGATTATGTATGTAGCGTTAGTTGGTAACATAAACCAACGGAAGCAAGGAAATTAACATCAGTGGTCGACACATTGCTCTTTTGTGCCTCAAGTTTGGTTGGTTTTGCAGTACTGAGGATTGAACAAAGAGCCTTAACACTGAGTTATACCTCTAGCCCTTTTTTTATTTCTATTTAATTTTCTCTTTAAATAGAGTCTCACTAAATTGCTAGGTTGTCCAGATTGGATTCAAACTTGTGATCCTTCTGTCTCAGCCTTCCACAGTGCTGGGATTACTGAAGAGCACCACCATGCCTGGATGGTATGTGCGTATTTAATGCCAAGTACTGTGGACTCAGTTAAGAGCTGTCAAACTTAATTCTAAACTACTCTGTTGCTCTATGAGTGGCTGTCTTTCTGTAATCCTCATTAGCATTTCCATTGCATTCCCTCTCCCAGCAAAGGACACTTGACAGCCCCTGTTGCCCAAGCCTGAAAGCTGAGTGTGATGTTTTCTTCTTTTCTCTCCTTGATTCCAATGCAGTTGTTCTGTTGGGCTAGATGGGCCTGCTGCCCAGTCTCCCCACCTCCTGCTCTAGCTTCTCCAACCCACCCTTTGCACAGGATCTGCCATGTATGTGTGTGTCTAGAAAGGTGTCTAGCAGTAGTAGGTCTTGGTAATATTTCAGGAGTGAATGAATGGAATCTGAGGAATAGACAGAGCCATGTGACATGGTGAATGAAATGAAAGTTTGATTTTGACCCTGAGAGTCACTGAAAACCATCAGAAGGTTTCAGATAGGAAAGTGTCCTGATGTGTGTATTGTCAATGCCCTTTAGCCCTAGGCCCAGTGCTATGCTGCTGAGCTATATCCCTGGCCCCAAACAAATTAGGTTTATTAACTCATTGCAGTATGTGTATTATGGCAAACTGTGGGTGTTTGGTTGGGACCTAAAACATCTCCCAAAAGTCTCATGTCAGTGGAAGGCGATTGGATAATGGGGGCATCATGCTCCCCAGTGGATTAATCTATTGATGAGTGCAATATCTGTATGTGCTGTTAAGAGAAGAGGTGGAGCCTGGTGAAACGTGAGTCACTGGGGATGTGATCTGGACGAGTGTATTCTTGTCCTTGACTCCTCCCTTCTGTCTCTGTTTCCTGGCTCATGGAATGAGCAGCTTTCTCCTCTCATGCATTTCTGCCTTAAAGTGATCCGTCCATGGACTGAACCCACTGGAAACTGAGCCAAATAAATTTCCCCTTTAAATTGTAGGTGTGAGTATTTTGTCCCAGTGATGGGAAAGTCACTAATACAGCAGGACACATCATCAGGAGGGTGTTAGAAATTATGGGCTTTGAGTTTATACTAGGTGATTCTGGAGAAGGTTCAAAGAAGTGAGGTTGGCTCAGAACTGGGTGCTGTCAGAAAGCAGGGGTGATTCTGTGTTGGACTTTGTTTTTTGGCAATAGTGAGTTTTGAATCCAGGGCCCTCAACATGTTAGGCAAGCACTGTAACACTGAGCTACATCCCCAGTCCTGGATTTCTTAGTAAATCCTGCCTTGAAAGTAGGAGGAATAAAGTGAGGCTAAAACTGTGATTGGTAAAGAAGTAATACTAACACCTATTAGCCAGGATAGGAGGCTGTTTGGGTATTTTTGTGGTTTGGACAGTATTTATGGTTTTATCTCTGTTCAGATGCGATTACAAGGCAGTGCTGGGTTTGTCTGCTCTATGATGGTCACAGAGTAGCCTTGCCTGATGCCATTCTGTTATGTGTTCATGTTGGACGCAAGGACACCAGAGTCTTATCTGCGAGTGCAAGGTCAGTCTTCAGCTTCCAGGGGCTACATTTTCTTCTCTCAGTATTGATAAGACAAAGGTCCATAATCCCAGCACTCAGAGAGACCAAAGCAAGGGAATCATGAGTTCAGGCCCAGCTTGAGCAACATAGCAACTTAGGGCTGGGGGATATAGTTTAGTGCAAAGGCCCTGTTACTTTTTTTTTTTTTTTTAAAGATAAAGAACAGATACAGTGAGTTAGGGATGGCAGTGTTGCAAGAGCTCAGTGAGAGACAGTGGTGGCTTGCATGAGGGTAACAGGAAGTGGTAAGAAGCAAGAGAATTCAGGACACATGTGTGATTATTCTGCACTCAAGCCATGCTGAGCTTTTCGGTCCTTGGAGGGAAAACTCTGTCCCTCTTGGCTCTCCCTTGGGCAAACTTTCGAAGTCCTTTCTCTACCTCCACCATCAATGAAGCCTTATCCACTTCTTCCAGGAACCTTTCCTGCTCTGCCTGCCTTAGGTCTGGGTTAGCTGACTTTCCTCTGCACTCCATAATATCTCATTGCTTCTGTGTCAGGCAGCTTTCCAGCACTACAACAAATACCTGAGATAATTGACCTGTAAAGAGAAAAGGTTTATTTAGGGTGGCAATTTCAGAAGTTTCAGCCTCTGATCTGCTGGCTCTGTTGCTTTGGGGCTGTGGTGGCATGTCATGGCAGGAGGATGTAGCAGAGCAAAATGACTCACCTAATGGGCAGAAAGCAAAGAAAAATAAGAGAGAAGAAAGGCAAAAGGATGGATCCCCTGTCATTTTCAAAGGCATGCTCCCCATGACCTGGGGACCTCCTGCTAGGTACCTTCCCTTAAATTTTCCACTCACTCCCCAATGGTACCATACTGGGAACCAAGCCTTTAACACATGGCCTAGTGGGTATCACTCAAGATCTAAGCCACAGAAGCTTAATTATTATTTACTGACCTGTACCGCTGCTAGACTGCGCTGCTTCCAGGAAGAGTAATGTCCTATTCACTGTGTTACCAAATCCCTTCATATATTAGATCCTTAACGAATACACGCTAAGTGAGTCAGTGCTTTACTGCTCTCTATAGCTTTCTCTAGACTGGTTTCCAGCAGGCCGCCTCCCACTCTCTGCTATGAAGTCCTGCTTCCATTCCAAAATGAAGCTGTCTTTTCTTTTGAGCACACCCACCAAATAACATATTCCTGGCACCACTGTGTATATTCAGATTTGTTGAAAATTAAATCTATAAACCACTGAAATAGCAGAAGCTCTGGGACACCATTATGAAGTGGCTGTAAGTGCCTTGGCTTCGAATGGCTTCTATAGGATTTGTGAGTAGAGTCGGGAGATAATTTGCAAGATTTCTACCCCTTATGAGTCACAATCCAAAATTGGTCTTTAGTTTAGTTGTTCATTTATTCAGCAACTGGTTTTCAAGATTCATTGCCAGACATTGTTCTAGAATGTTCTGGAATTCTAGGGAGTGAAAACGTAAACAAAATTTCTGATGCAGTGGTGCTCACATTATAATGAATGTGAGAGGCCATGAAGAGACATGAGAATACAATTTAGAGACTGTTAAATAGCAATACATGCTAATGAGAAAAATGGAAGTGGGGCATATAAAATGCTAGGGGAGGTTTATGGTTTGTATCTAGATGTCCCCCGAGAGCCTTCTGCACTCACAGGTAGGGCTTTTGGAAGGCGATTGGACTTTAGGGCACCATAGCTAACTTGTTAGGAGGTAGGGTCTGACTGGAAGATGTGATCACTGGGGTTTGGCCTGGAAGGGTGCATCTTCCCTGCTCCTCCCTTTTCTCTCTGCTTTCTGGCCACCATAATGTGAGCATCCTTCCTCCACCCAGGCCCTCCAGCCATGCTGTTTCTGTGTTTAAACCTGCTGAACATGGATTGAAACTTCTGAACCGTGAGCCAAAATGAACCTCTTCTCCTTCAAGGTTTCAAGAGTTGGGTACTTTGTCCCAGGGACCAAAAACAAGTGACTAGGGTAGGGGATTTTTAACTAGTGTTCCAGGAAAGGCTTCCCTGAGAAGGTATTTAGAGGAAAGGTCATGAGGAAGTAAAGGTGGCAGCTCAGCAGTTGTCAGTGGGGATCGCTTGGCTGAGGGCCCAGCACAGTCAGTGCTAAGGCCCTGGGGCAGGATGGCATCCACTAGGCTTAATGTAGACCAAGAAGGTCAGCTTGGCTAGGCCAAGGGCAAGAGGAGGAGAGCAGAAGGGCTTAGAAAGGTCATTGAAGTTTCATCAACAACTGTGGCTGTCTCTTTGACAGAAAGAGCCCTGAGAGAGTTTGAATGACAGCTGACTATTTAAAATAATATCATACACCAAAAGTCAGTCTGATTTCTCTAGAACTAAAAATAGGGAAAGTGTGTATCTCTCTGGTTATTTTCCTGTAGTAGCCTATCCTCTGCAATAAAATTTCTTAAATTTTTGATAATAAATGTAAAATGACATAAAAATATAGAAACAGCTAACACGTTAAGTGGGAAAATTAAAACCAAACACTGTCCTACTGCCCAATGATAAGTGTTGTTATTTTTGGCATATTTCCATCTTTTTTCTTTATATGTATTGCTTCAAGTTTTAACAAAGAATATACATGTACACTCACGCCTGTTGTGTATGTATGAGAATATCTGTTATTTGAGCCTTTTCTCTCTTTTCAGTCATGAACATGTTTGCAATGGTATTAGAAATTCTTTTAAACTACCTTTTCAATGGCGCCAAAGCATTTTGCTACCTGAATGAGACATAATTTCCTTATCGCTCACTTCTTTTCTCTCATGCAGCAGCAGCAGCTCTGCTAGCAGAACAGATAAGTCTTAAGGATTGTGAACAGGTTGCAGTGGTCTGTGGTAGTTTCCTCTGCGGAACAGCCTGAAGTTGGACAGCCACGGCTTGAGGGGTATTCTGTGGTTGGGTACACCCAGAGGCAATTGCTCTTGCTTTGAAAATAGAAATCTGGCATCATTTCCATGGAAAGGGAAGTCCTGGAGCTTTAGGCTTCTTCCCTGACTCCCTGACTGCCTGCTCCCCTGTGCTGAGTCAGATAAAATCAATCACGAAGGGAGATAGAGAAGCCAGGTCTCCTGCCCAGCTCAGGACCCCCAGTGCAATGCCACAGGCCCGCCCAAGCCTGTTTCCAAGGCCTGCTGGTGCCCATCTACTACTCTGATATCTCATGCTCGAGGACTCGGCCAGCCTCGGCTCTCCCCAGGCCTCTCTGCACTGCCCAGCTCTTTCCTAGCCACACAACTCAGAAGGTGGGAGTCTCAAGGTACTGACTAAAGAGCTGTGCTGTTGTTTATTATAGTAATTAATAATGAGTTCCCTAAACAGTCTCAGATTCCAGCTTTCCTAACCCACGTTCCAATGAGGTATATGGCCATCTTCTAGCCAGGGAGGCCAAGTCAGAGAATCCAAGAGCTTCTGGTTCAAGAGGCAGGATAAACACCAGCCTCTACTCACTCTGCCCCATGATGGGACTCATCCTCACTGGTGCCATTTCAGGGTGAGGTGGGCACTGCTGGTGCGCCATAAGGCGGTGGTTCCCACCCTGTTCGCGCCCAGCTTGCTAGGAATGCAGAATCTTGAGTTCTATTAACATATCTGTTAGTAAGTCAGCTAATGAACTGGAGCCTGCATTTTAACAAGCTGCCAGAGAAGTTCCTGTGCACAGTAAGATTTGAGAAGCATTACTCTAAGTCAGCTGTTCAGACCTGAACCTTCTCAAGAAGTGATACAGTGATATAACACAAGAGTGGGCCATTGGGTATGGGGCCCATCACCAAGGCAAAGGATGGGGGGCGCCCCCTGTGGGTGGGACCGCTAACCCATCCAGGCCTCACCCTGTGGCTAGAGCTGTGTTGAGCCTACTCAGTCAACCTAGTGGCTACACAGAGTCGAACAGGAGGAATATGGATGCTGGGAAAGCAACCCCATGTCCAGATGGTCACCCTGGGCTGCTCTCTGTTGAGTTTGCCTCATGTGCCATCTGCAGGCTGCCAGTTCTGCTCTGTATTTCCAGGATATGTGTGTGTGTGTGTGTGTGTGTGTGTGTGTGTGTGTGTGTGCAGTCTCACCCCCAGGGGTTGCCCCTTACCCCTTGCTTTGGCGACAGGCTACATACCTGATGGCCTCAGATAAACTGTTCCAGAAGTTCCTCAGGTTTCAGGAGTAGGCACTGGGGCTCCATTTCTCAGAAGGAACAATGAAAGCATGTAATCCCTGCTTGCTTGTCAAAGCCACCTTACGGGAGAAGTACATGCTGAGTGACAGGAACCAGGGCCAGGCCTGACCATCATGCACCCCACAGGCCTCATGCGTTTAAACTGGATAAGTTCTCTTTCTCATTCAAGTCAGTTAGAATCAGGTTTTCAGATGTAACTCACACAATAGTAAAAATACAAGGGGTGATCAAATTAAGTGGTGTTTAAATTTAAAAATTATTGCAGTGATAGACACATTGCATCGGTTACCTTTAAAATATTCCCCCTTGCTTCAAATACACTCATCCTATCATTCTTGCCACTTTCCAAAGCAGTTTTGAAAGTTCTCTTTTGTGTCTTTACCAGGTGTGATAAAAAATACTGCGAATGCTGCTACTGAGTGCTGTTCAAGGCTTGCAATAATATGATGGTGTGTCCTCATCCACCTTATTCAATGGATCAGGCACTGTACAAATTCTAGCTCTTCCCCAAAGTCAAAATGATCATGAAAGGCAAATGGTTTAAATCAATTCAGAACACTGAGGCAGCAATGGCAGGGTAACTAAAGACACTCATGAACGCTGGCTTCCAGAATCGCTTCAGACAGTGGTGAGAACGATACTATGACTGTGTTTGAAGTGAGGGGGAGTGTTTCCAGGGGGACTAATGGCAGTGTGTCTTTTACTGCAATATAGTAAAAGAAAATTTAATTATCTGCTGTATTTCTTGATCATATCTTTTAATTTTGGTTAACATTGGGGTCCAAAAAAAAATACTGTGTGTTTGAAGGGAGACATATGCTACTCAGGCATGAGAAACTCTAGTGAGCCCCTCATAGTGCAGTATCTTCAGATAACCTGTGAAAGAGGACCCCAGGTGCTGTATGGAGTGTGATGCGTGGGGCCGGTGGGCTTTGGAGACCATGCTGAGGCTGCTGTTCAGAGATGCACCTTGTTTGAACCTGGAGAAGGAGCAGATGCATGCTCAGCAAAGCACAGATCTTGCAGAGCACTGCAGGGAGGCTGAGCAAAATGCATGCAGAGTCAGGGCTCTGCTTTCTACAATATGGGTGGAAATTGGGATCAAAACAAGTGGGAAAAGGGTCCCTGCCACTAGGTGGCCATTCTCTCCTTAGGTGAAAAAATCAATTACTTTAAACTGATAGCTTCAAGGAATCATGTCCCTTCATTGGGAGACAATGCTGAAACGTGAAATGTATCAATTGTCTGTCCTGAAATTCTAAAACCAAAAGCCTGTCAGGGAGACTCTTTTCAAAGGAGGAGTCAGGCCCTGTAACTCTTGGTGTAAACTTTGAGGCTCAGCTGAGGTGAGGAGAGGTGAGAGGGTATAAGTATTTCTGAAGTTTCTTCCCTCTGCAAAGGATGCTGAACTCCTCTGAAGAGTCTGAATAGGTTTTATTTATTTATTTATTTTTTGGGTTTCTGCAGACTGATCTTCAAACAGGAGAACCAATCAGCCTCAGTCTTTTATCTCCTCAGGAGTTAACTTGTGTCCAGAGGTCAACATAGGGCAGGGAAGTTGAGAGAGCAACTCTCTGCTCCCTCTGGTCCCTGAGACTTGTCTGCTAGTGGGAACAGAAGGATTCATATTAGAATTCACCATGACACTCTGGCCAGACTGGACTACTGCAGAGAGCTGCTGTCTTTGCGTTCTTCTGCAGCAGTTGGCGGTGGGCCATTGGGCCTTCATGTCTGTCCTCTCAGAGGAATGGGCACACCGCCTCCCACTTTCTCTTGCCCTGGTGCTGTAGGTTTTCTCTTTTCCTGGTGCAGACCCACATCTGGTGGGGCAGGAGAGCAGAGAGGCAGTGCTGATGTTTCTGTGGAGAAGCAGAGGGCAGAGCAGATGTCCCTGCTGCACTGGGTCAGGGAGGTGCATGTGACTCCCCTCAACATGGTGAGAAAGAAGTACAGTAAGTTGCAGAGTTCAAGGGAGCCAGACAGAAACAACAGGATGTCCTCATGGGAACCTGGATGGACAAATGAGCCAGGAATGTCCACAGGGAAAAATGACCTCTCTTCACTGCTCCTTGCCCCACCATCCACCTACCAGGCACCTTGCCTAGAAACCCCATAGCGTGTGGAGCCCTTGCTGGCCAAAGCAGGGATATCCTAAAGTGGTATGAAATCTGTGTGACCTCAGAATGTTCTATGTGCTTGTGTGAGCTACATCAAAATGTCTCTTTGCATGGTGCGATGCAGGAGGGGTCCACTTCCCCAGCCCTGGGCTGAGTGTGGCTTAGTGTGTATTGTGTAGATCGAATTTCAGTGCCCATGGAAGCCTGCAGCTGAGCAGTGCTTAAACTGCACAGTTGGATGTAGAGGTCCTATGTGGACTGAGGTTCATGTGCTCTACCCCCTGTGTGACTGGAAATACCTACATCTATGTAGAAATGAGCTTTTCTTATCCCTATAAGTGAGTGATTCAGTGATGTCAAAGCAAAACCCTAGGCTAGAAATCAGCAAATTCACACCTAAGATGTCTTTTGTTCTTAGTGTGGTTAGAAGCAGTTACTGAACCTGGGAACCCCAGGGTCCTCATCTGTTAAACTGGGAAAAGACCTCCTGCTCATCCTTGCTTGGCTGTAGGTTAGGTCAAATGTAGAGCCACCCATGAACCTGCTTTGGAATGGGGATCTAGGGCACAGCCACTGAAATCCAAGGTGCTGCAGAAAGAGGCGAATTTATAGTGTGATTCCTTTTGAGCCAAGGCACCTGTTTTTGAGGCACAGTGGGAGATGGGAACTGGGGTCAGGAGGGGAGGCCTGGGGGCAGTGTGGTGACCTGGAGATTGAGCTGGGTGGGTCCTGCAGGGACAGCATCTTTGAGAGCTGTGAGCAGAAGAAAAGTTTCTCTCTCTCTGTGTGTGTGTGTGTGTGTCTGTGTCTGTGTGGTGGCTGGTGGGGAGGTGGAGTCTGGGGCCATTACCATTTGGGTATTGCAATAAATGGGGCCAGTCTGTACCAGGCAGCTGTATAAGTGCCTGCGGCATTAGAGCACGGGGTCAGGAATCCAGCTGTGGCTTTCTGGGTCCAATCAGGAGATAAGAACTGCACAGCAGGTGGGACAGGGCAAGTCTAATCTAGAGTGATTGTGATGAAAGAGCAGCTGTAAGACACAAGGAAATTGGACGTGGTTCCCTAGGGACCATACCCAAGGAAGGACCATATCCAACGAAGGATGAACACGGACAGGGTTGAAACTTCAATGGAGAAGGAATGGCTTGGTCACTGGGTAGCTCTGATGTTTGCTGGTTTGGCCAGGGTTTGGTCTGGAGTTGCTGTACAGGAAACTGGCCAGGAGCATGGTGTGGAAGGGAGAACACGACCCACGATGTTCAGATGCTGGAGGGCAAGAGACCTTCAGACTATGTGGCTCACACATGGCTCTGTTGCCCTGCTGATGGGGCTGTAGGTGTCACCAGGGAGGGTGTAGGAATCTTCAGGGGGGTGGCAGGTGTTTTGTGTGGTGTGACCTTGCTCTCATACAGAAATAGTGGCCAGGCCACTTCCTCCTGCAGCACCATCTGCAGAGAAACTCTCTCTCTTACACACACACACGCACACACCTGTTGGCTGCAAAAGCAAAAGAGGCCTCGCACTTGGACCCTGCCCAAACTAGGGTCTCACAGCACCTGCCTTCCCCGTAGCTCCCTGCTGGTCTCTTTTTTTTTTTTTTGCGGTACCGGGGATTGAACTCACGACCTTGCGCTTGCTGGGCAGGCGCTTAGACCACTGAGCTAGATCCCCAGCCCTTCTGCTGGTCTCTTTTGGGAAAGACTAACTGAAAGAATCTCTGAAAAATCGACCAGTGATATCTTTCAAGTTAGATTTATTTTATAAAATTCTGTAATTTCAGAAAAAAAAGTCTCAAGGGCATGCATGTACATGCAAAAGTACACATATAAATCAACCAGAAAGCAGTGGGGGTTAAGGGAGGGAACCAGAATGCAAAACATTATGGTTTGAGATTCATTAAAATAAGTCTATGTCAGTGTGTTTACATAGGGAAATAATCGGAGACACAGAGAAATGTTAGAAAGGGTTTCTTTAGTAGTATTATGGATAGTTTCTGTTTTCCTTTTAGCTCATCTGTGTTTTCCAATTTTCCAGAATGAACTTGAATTTCTTCTGTGGAGAAAGAAGGAAAGAGAAAGGAAGGAAGAAAGATGAATGGGCAGAGGGAGTGGTCAGGATGAAGCAGGTGGAGGCTGATGGATGAGTACAAAGCTAGTTAGGTAGGAGGAACCAGTTCTGGTGCCTTACTGCACAGTAGGGCGATTATGGTTAACAGCAATGTATTGTGTATTCAAAATGGTTCAGAAGATTATAGACAGCTAAGTTAGGTAGAAATATTATAGGCAGTCAGGCAGGGTTAGGCTCTGAGAGAGTAAATGCGAAAGATGAAAAACACATTGCATCTACGGCCAGAGGTGCATCTGTTGGAGGCCAGGCCTGAAGACAAAGAAGGAATGACCAATAAGCCCCTGCCTGGCAAGGGCAAGGTCCTGAGTTTGATTCCTGATTCCTAAAGACCCAACCAACCAAACAACCAACCGGAAAACAGACAAACAAAAAACCAAGAAGAAATGACCAGGCCTACGTGCTTCCCCAAATAATAGATAAGTGGTAACACCTGCTCCAATAAAATCTAAATAGACATCAATCACCTCGGTGGGTGGCCAAGACCCTCAGACTTATCCTTTCCTGAAAAGTTCTTTGTTCTTTCCATGTACACTTGCTATGTGACCTGATTCCCCATAGGATCAACATTACCTAAGTGACTATACTTGTAAACTTACTGGTTGATCATAGTTTTGTGCCACCTTGTGATTTTGTACACGCCTCATAATTTTGCTATATAAAACTCCCTCCAGAAAGTGGGGTCATTAGTAGCCCACTTTCCAGATCCCCTCCTGTTTCTCTCAGGCAGGAGCTGTCTATGTCAATAAATATTTCCTACTCTTAAACTTCTGTGGTTCCTTAGAATTCATTTCTTTGATTTTTGGGGAACACGAACTTGAACTATCTGACATCTAACAGGTTGGGAGTTGTGTTATTTCCCCCATATCATTTGGAGGTTCAATATCATTCCTATATGATTATCACCGTGAAGAAACAATAAATGTTTAAGGTAGTGGCTATGTGAATTACTTGGATTGAATAATTACCCAGCATATTCATGCATCAAAACTTGACACTGTTCCCCTTAAGTGTATACAGTGTATATGTCAATCAAAATTGAAACAAAGCTAAAATGAAAAGAAGGAAGGAAAGGAAGAAAGGAAGAGAGGTAGGAAGGAAGGTGTTATGGTTGATACATTGTGTCAATTTGAGCAGTTTAGAAGTTTAACTAAGAGACTTAGCGGGAGCCAGGGTTCTTATTTTGTAAACATCCTCATCCTGTGCAAGAGGAGAGCCAGGAGATTTTGTGAGTGCTCACTGGTCCTGGGGTAGGAGGGTGGCCTGTGTACAATATAAAGGAGGAAAAGAGGCTTGCTCTGCCTCGCTTTTGCTCTGGCAGCTTTTGCTGGCTACTGCCTTGAAGTGTTGCCCTGGTGCCATGCCACCCTGCCTTGGAGCCAGCTGATTATGGACTGAAACCTCCACAAACAGTGAGCTAAATAAACCTTTCCTTCATTTTGGGTGTCGATATTTTTTCCCAGCAAAGAGAAAAAAGTAACTGAGACAGAAGGTAAAAAAAGAAAGTAGAGAGGAAGGAAGAGGGGGAGGGAGGAAGGAAGGAACGGAAGGAGGGAGGAAAGAAGGGAGGAAAGAAGGAAGAAGGGGAAAGAAGAGAGGAAGTGAGAACAATGGAAGGACCCCGAGCCCACCTGGCCAAGGATGACACAGGAAGCCACTGAGAAATGTCGCACAGAGCTGAGCTCCTGGGAATCTTCACTTGCCTGCCCTTGCTTTACTGCGCTGAAGGGAAGCTCCTCATTCTTCCTGCTGGACTCTGTCACCTGTGTCCTCAGGCACAGGTTTTGGCCCTCGAATTGTTTTCCAGGGAAAACAGAGGCCTCAGATATCCTCAAGGCTACAGCCCCACGGCAACCCTCCCAGGGTCCCAGTTCAGCGGCTGGGCAGAGAGGAGGTCAGCGCTTGGGTTGTCTGGCTTGGCTAAGCAGGTTACACTTTTATTAGACATAAACCTAGAAAAGCTTCGACCTGGGGAAAGAGTTCTATTTGCAGCTGGGAAACTAGGCCACATCTAAGATCTGTGACCTACATTTCCTGCTATAGAAATTTAAGATGAACTGGCAGTTGTCATTGCACAGGCAGGCGCCGGGAACTCCATCAAAGGGTGGAAATGTGGAGAGAAAGGAGTACAGGTTTAAAGAGCTGTTCTATTTGAAATCTTTTAAAATAAAGCCAACGATACTTAATAATGGAAGAAAAATGAATATCCCAACTGCGTATTTGTTTTCCTGGAAGAGCACTGTGTGCTAACCACTAGCTCCTTTAGTGGATAAAAAAAAAAATCCATCCTCATTCCGAGCTTGTTAGAAAAATGACCGCTCTCCTTGGCCTCTGCTAGCCGCTCACAAAGACGAATCTCTGCGTCGCACGCTGCCTGCCAGCCGTCTGCTTTTTGTTAGGGACTTCTGAGAAACTGTTTCCTTGATCTCATTGATCTGGGCTCTTTAGACCGAACCCTGCAGAGCATCTAAGGTTAATAGGCTCTTGGGGCCTGAATTCCCATGAATCTTAGTTATGGGGGGTGGGGGAGGGAAGCTGTCATCCAGAAGGAAAATAAAATGACAGTGATACGTGGTGCTCTCTTATAATACACAGCTTCTTTGCAGTGGAGTCTGGAGGATCAGGCCAGCATTCAGGTGGTCACAACCACACAGAAACTCCTGGGCCTGGAATCACCACATTCATCTTCAGATCATGTTAGGCTTCTTTGTAATTGCTAAAATGTGAAGGCCAAGAGCTAGCTGGACCCACATCTATGGTAGATATTTCTAATATTCCCTAATATCTGCTTCTTTCTTAATTCTAGTTCCCTGAGCATTACAATTTCCCATGTTAGTGGTTCGAGTCATTGTAACAAGCAGAGGTGAGCTGACACATGCAAGCATTTAAATACTGATGCTGGATTCCTTGTCCCTCCTTCATCTTCCTCCCATGTCACCTGACAGTGTCACATAAGAAACCAGCACTATAAGACATGTGCAGGTGATGTGGAGCAGAACCCCTTTCCCCAGCTGTGCTTGGATAGGCCCTGTTAGATCTGTTGTGGTGACTTACTGAGATTTGGGGGTGATTTGTAGGCTTATCCTAACTTATGTCACATTGACTCATTCTTGAAATAACTTATACTGTAGTTTTTGTTAATCGACTAAGAAATCAAACCAAAACAATCAAACAAAAAAGCCCCAGGTGAATGCCTAGGAAAGAATGTACTGTTGTTGGAGGTATAGCAGGAATGCGGGATCGTGCCTCTGTAGTCCCATGGCCTTCTTCTTGGATTTCCCTTTGTTTTTCTCTTGAAGGAATACTTGCATTGAATTTAGGCCAACCTGGAAAATCCAAGGTTATAGCATCTCAAGAGCCTCTGCAACTCTTTCTTTCTAAAAGAGTTCACATTCAAAGTTTCCATCTAAGTGGACATACCCCCTGGGGGCCAACATCAAACTAATGACAGCCACCGGGCCAGGCAATTTATACCCATGTCTTGCCAGACTTATTCTTCCAGTCAGTCTCTGGAGGAGGTAGATATTATTGTGACCATTTTAAAGATAGTGAAATTGAGTTGCAAGGGAGTGCAGTAAGCCGTCATAGGTCATTCAACGGTAGGAGCCAGGTCCTATTCCAAAACTTGTGGGATTTCATATCCTGTGTATATCCAAATCAGTGTGATTTTCTTTAAGCAACCATGGTTGCTTGATTTCTGGAACTCCTCTCCTTCTGAACCCCTTAATAAGCCTTGCTAGGAAAATCTCCTACTTACATCATTATCACAATTTGAATGTATGTGGCTTAGGTAGTTTTATTTTTCATGTGATGTAACTCCCAGATTAAATTCTGCTTACAGTGAAGAGGCTGAAGCATCTGATGAATCAGAGCCTCTGGCTTCCCTAAAGGGTTAATTACTCAAGATTAAATTAACCTGGTTAAACTCAGCCAAAAGCTTTATCTAGTAGAGAGGTCTGGGTGGAGATGAGACCATGCAAAATGCCATAGTCCAAGGGGTGGTGGCACTAGCATGATGCCTCTGCTATGTCCTATGTCACTTGGAGGCATGCAGTGTGGCCTGTTAGCAAACACAAATGAGTGAATTCCATGTGTGTATGTGTGCAAGATATATCTTTCCATTCTGCATTGGATTCAGGCTGCATCTTCATAGAATATCAGTTCCTCCTTCAACAGTCATCATGTTCTGTTTTCCTTTGCTGGAATCCTCACCCCTATACCTGGAAATGCAGGATCAGCTTGTAATGGTGGGGAAACAATTGCTCACCTGGAGATTCAGAACAGAATGATGCAAAGCAGCTCTGATTTAGCCAGCTGTGTTTGGACCGCCCTATCTCTGGACTTACTGCAAGGCAATCAGTGCCTTTATTTGAATCTTGCATTACCTATTCCAATAATATCCTGTTGGGTAATATTATTAAGATGATAAAGTAACTCTCCTTGAGTATGTAGTGTGTGCTAGAAGCTTCACAGATGGCTGCATTTTATTCCCATGCCAATGCTATGAGGAAGATATTGGGATTATTTCCATTTTAGAGATAGGAAGAGCTAGGTGCAGAGAGCTTAAATAATGTACCCAAGGACAACAGTAAGTATAATGGAGGTGGGGTTTGGATCCAGAACCATAAACTTTGCCTCTACATTAGGCTGACCCTCAGTTGGTGGGTTGTCTGGAAATACTTCTCTTCTCCTTTTGGTTTTCTGGTTACTGTCTATCTCTGTCCTCCCTCTGGTGAATCTTAGATCCCTGCACTAGCTTGGGGACATGCTAAGGAGATCTTCATTCCTTTTCAGAGTGTTCATCTTGCTGAGCAAACCCCATTCCTGCTACTATTGATCCCTATCTGTGGGGAATGGGTGAGGGAACAGAAAGCCCCATTCTACTGCCTGCTTTACCTGTCTTGCTGAAATGGCTGGGATAACTGTGCTGCATATGGAACTATAGCCTTTAGGCCCCTGGGCATGGAACAGATATTTCCTCTTTGGAAAGAGGACATCAAATTTGTTGTTTGAGAGGAAGAATGCACAGAATCCCTTCCTTCTTCTGGAGCACTGTACTGAGCAGGATTCACAAGCTGTGATCAGCTAGTTATGTCTGCAGGGGCCCTTGGGCAGTACAGGGACGGTGCGTTCCCAGCATGGTGAATAATAAGATATTGAACGCAACAGAGACAAGGACTTTATTACTAGATGAGAGGCCATGAAGGACTCTACCTTTCAGTTCATTTTCCCTTAGGTGTCACCTTGTGGGGGGGAGGGGAAAGAATGTGTGAAATGGCGAAGAGGCCCTGTGTGAGGTGGTTTTCCAAGTCTGTTGCCATCTTAATTGGTGTTCAATTGCTGGGGAAGCCTGGCCACCATGGGTTAAAGGCGGACTTTAAATTAAAGAGTTGTGGATTCATGATTAGTTGATTTTGGTTTAATGGGATTTAGCTGTCTATTGTCTGTCTATAAATGTTATTTCCTAATGAAGGTATTCCACAAGTAGAGACTTAGGCCTAGAAGTGATCAATAGCTTAGCCCAGCTGTTGGGCTTCTATTTTCTCCCCAGCTCCTGCCTGCACTGCTGTTCTCAGTCCCCAGTAACTTCCTTGAAATGGTCCTTGTTTTGCTTGTCTTGTCATTGGGAGTTACTGGCTCCTTCCTGCACTAGGACAGCAAGATGCTGGCTATGGTCACCCCTATGACTGTGAGCAGATAGTCTGGGTGGTGAGGCCCCAGGAGTGTGATGCGCATCAGCACCCTTGATGAGGATGGTGGTTTGGGGTTGCTGTGAAGTTTGGGGGTTCTGCCAAGTATCACAAGGTCATGCTCTTGGTGACATAAAGCAGAGCAGCTTTGCTGCCCTCGGAGTCAAGACTACTTGTCACAGATGCCCAAGGCTGACCCAGGCCTCTGCATCTTCATAAAGCGCTGGCCTTTCTGGTTCCCTTTCTGCTCTGAGGATCTCAGCAAAGTTACAGAATAATGACGCCTTTCTCTTCAGCCTTTCTTTGCTACAGCCCATGTGCCCTCTGTGGAAACTCTCTAAAAATGTTCTGTGGAGAGTTTTCCAATTCTGAGCACCTCTTGTGAGCCAGCCCCAGGGTAGGGTCAATTCGTATTCATGTTCAGACTCATCTCCATTCTCCCAGTGAACCTTGGGCTATTTTTAAAATGAGGGTAAGCAAGGCCAGTGAGGTCTGATACTTTGGTAGTTTCCTCCACAGTGAGAACCCAAATGTGACTAGGGTCTGTGTCCCATCTGTGGAAGGTCCTCCCACTGCCCCATGACCGCTGGCTTCTTCCTCCAACAACATCTGCCTTCTGCAGGCTAAATTTTCCTAGCCATTATCTTTTGTTCTCATTGATTTTCTATTCCATTATTTCTCCCTGTGGCAAAATGCTGTCTCTTTAAAATACAAATCCAATCACGTCCCCCTTTTGGTACAAAATTATTTGTGGTTGTCTGTTGCTTTCCTGATGGGACTCAAGCATGGTCTCTCAGGCCTCATCTGACCCTAACCTTTTGCAGCCCTGTCCACTCCCTTAATTATACTTGTCTTCATGCTCTTCTCAGAATCACTGCATCACCTAGAATTTTCTCAGTTCTCTCTTAACATCATCTAGTTGCCCTTAATGTTCTCTCCTGCCTGAAAGGACCAAGCTTCTGCCCATCCTCCAACATTCAGCTGGAGAGTCACTCCCTTGGGAACCCTGGTCCACACTGCGTAAGACAACCTTCCATCAGGACACTAGGCCTCTCTCTTTTCTGGGTGCAACATGGTAGAGGCCCCTTTCTCAACTGAGGCACCTCCCACTCAGTACCTGCACCCCTCATTTAGACCACAGCATAGGAGCAGGAGCCATATATTTTCTGCCAAGATACTCCCAGCCTATTTCCAGGACTGTGCACTCTGAGGTCACTTTAGGAGGAGAATGGAGTATGTATATGAATGGAGCTTGGTACAGACTCTGCTGGACATAGTCATGCACCATGGCCTTGTGGAGCTACAAGGGGCAGAAAGGAGCCAGGCTGGGTCTGACAGCACCCCTTTCCTGGGCACTGGAAACACATAAGCTGGCACTCCCCTCTGCATTTCCTTTTCATTTTCCTTAACAGGGGATGCTGACACTTGAGAGGAAGCTCTTGATTGTAGGCCACACGGATGGAATTCTGGAGGTCAGATGAGAGATAAGAGCTAAGGCCCGGGAGTTTGTTTCGTTCAAGAAAGACTTCAGTCTGGATTGGAAGGCCAGTCCTGGTGGTGGGTGAGGTGGGCCAGAATGCAAGGCTAACCTAAAAGACTGTACCTTTGAATCACAGCCAGCACTCCGAGGCGAGACCTTGCAGTTGAGGTTCAGAAGGTTGTGGCAAGTGCTAAATTATTGCCAACGCCTTGTTGCTGAGGGCTACATCACAGGAAGTCACATCTTTAACTGTCTTTTTGCACTTTCTGTGCCATAACCGAGTACATCCCTCATCAATATACTTTCAGGGTACGCTTTCAGGGACAAGCTGGAGTGTTCAAGAATTAGGCAAACTCCACAGGAGTTGGAGTGGTTCGCTTGGAAGAGAGGACTCAAGGGGCAAGGTAATTATCTTCAAATCAATGTTATATATAATTCATATAGTGACATACTCAGTAAATAACTGTTCAAAAAGCCCACGATGCCTTGTGAATTGAAAGCAGCAATTTGAACAGCATGCTTAGCATGTTCTTACAGCTTGTTTAAAAATGTTAACAGAGATAGGAGTGCACATGCATCTATCTGTCTGTCTACCCATCTTTCTGCTTATCTATCTATATCATAGATCTTTGTATATGAATCAGCTTTAACATTGCAGAGGTAGAATAATTTCTAAAACTCAGTTTTTCAGTTTACCAAAATGATTTTCTTGAATAACTGTATCCAAACTCAACTTAAATGTCCCATTTTCTAAAGGAAAACCTGAATCTTGCCACCATAGGGCACTTATTTCATTCCTGGCTTAAACTTTTGTCTTTGGGAGGAAATGCCTGTTCATTGAAAGCTTTCATCTTGGTGCTTGTCCAAGAGGTGGTGTCTGGTTGTGAGGGATGGGGTCATAGCCTGGTGGAAAGGGGTGGGCTGCGTGTCTGATTGTGCTGGCTAAGTCCTGGGGCTCCTGTTGCTGGGGTGAGGAAGGAGGCACCTGCATTCTTGTCCAGATGGGCCCAGCAATGGTGTCTGTCCCTGCACAGTGGTCGCTGCTAGGAAGAGAGAGTATAGGTTTCTTTGGGCCATGCTAGCTTTGCACTGATTCCCAGGTTCGAATTCCTACCAGAAGTACAGACTCAGCTCCTTTGGGTCTCTGACGGTGTTGTATGCAGCACTGCTAGCTTCCTCTGCCCAGCTAAGCCTTGATCTCCTAAGCCAACTGAGCAGTGATTGGCCTTGGGCTTCAGGCATTTAATGGTTATGATGATGCGAGGGTAGAGTAACCAACCTTCTCATATTTAACTGGGGACAAGGTGCTTAGGTGAGACTTCCACTTTCTGATATCTGAAATCACGGTGAAGGCACAAATTTCCTTTATTCAGTGTTACCTCTAGTCTGAAGGAAAGAGGCCACATGACTCTTACTCTGATTTTTCCAATAAATGGATCCTTATCCCCACTACCACAGTCATTGCTGTGTATACAATATTGTACTGTGTGAATTTATCATAATATACATAAGATGTATAGATTTTTTTCTTTGCCTTTATATATGTTATAAACAGTGCAGCATGAAAATTCTTATAAATATCTCCTGGGGTACCTATACAAGAGTTTCCACAGGGTATTGTATAATAAAGAATTTGTCTGGTTTTTGTTCCTAGTTTCTGAGGCAGAGCTTCAAAAACTCTTGGAAATTCCTGAGTGATAGGAGTGTCTCTGATATGCTAATTATATGACTCTTGGAGGCTGTCTGTGTGGCTGCAGGATAGGGGCTGGTCATCAGGGAGACCAGGCATGAGAGAGCTGGGATCTTCTGCTGCCTAAATCCTCCAGAGGAGGGGGCTGTGAGTTGAGTTAAATGGCCTTGTTAATGGTTTAATTAATCACCCCTATGTAAAGGAACTCCAATAAGGACTCTGTGCTGAAGCTCAGTGGAGCCCCTTTGATGGTAAATACATTAATTTATAGGGAGGTTTGTGTGCTCTGGTCCCCAGGGTGAAGGCATGGGAGCTTTGAGCAAGGGACCCTTCCTGACCTTGCTCCATGAGCATCCTTTACAGTAATTATGTATAGCGCTTTTAGAGCATTCTGTAAGTCATTCTAGGAAAACCATGGGGGTGGTATTAGAAACAC
>RJWT010012849.1:0-22158 GCA_004365215.1 Cuniculus paca
GAGAAAAATATCTTGCTCTATTAGATGCAATTTGGTGAAAAAAAAATTCACTTGAAAGATGGAAACTCAGACAGGATCCCCAGGCAATAGTAGCTACAGAAAGCTGAAGAGATAAATGCGATATTTATGTTGAGCATCATGATATCTGTATTAAAATTATTTCCATCCACTGAGATATTTACAGTGTAACACGGTTTGAGGAAAATACTGTTAAGGTTTATAGAAACGCGTGGTATGCAAAGTTTACCACATCCAAACTCACCCCCTTGTATTGAAACAAAAAGGGTGTATGGCCAACCTGTGGCCTTGGTCACACAGAGTGAGTCCTGGGCCCTCTGGTATTTGACCATGACATTCTTCAGATGTTGAATTTTCTGAACAAGGATAGCACTCCTACTGTGAAAAAAATCGCACTTTTATTCATCAATGCACTTTTTTGCCCCTTATCGCTACCCTTATCTCTGTTCCCTGAGTCCACCTTGCACAAATTTATATGTTGCCTGCAATATTTATTATTTGTTTCTTATGTCGTTATTGGCATTCATATATTTTTCTCTTCCTAGAAAGAGGGTTCTTCATTGTCAGCTGCATTCTGAGATTCTATCAGTCAAGAATGTCCTTACTATAAACAAAGCAAAGCAAAATGACTTATGCCTTTGGAAATACACAGAAATTTTTCTTTTGGCCAGGCTTTAAAACCATGGATATTTTTACTGAACTTTTATAAGGTATTCCATTGTAATTCATTTTGGCAGGAAGATCCAATTAAAATATATCCCTGAACTTTTCCTATTTTTGAAAAAAGTATTAAGCCAGCTCTGATAGTTTAAACATTCTGTTTAAAAGAGGGGCTATCAGAAGCCTTCAGACTTCTGCTTTATAGCCAAGATATTACTCTTTCCCTATCCAGAGCTTGGCTGATGTATTTAGCATTGTGTGATGATGCATACTCTTCGAAAACATCAAAGCTGCCCTCAGTCACCCTTGGGATTTGT
Organism: Cuniculus paca; assembly: GCA_004365215.1. Taxonomy (NCBI): domain Eukaryota; kingdom Metazoa; phylum Chordata; class Mammalia; order Rodentia; family Cuniculidae; genus Cuniculus; species Cuniculus paca. The sequence continues at coordinate 996 of RJWT010012849.1, forward strand.
GTAATTACATTTTATGTGCTGCTTGTAAAATCAAACATTCTGAAATTGACTTCTCAATATTCACTGGCCATCTCTATACTGCTAGTATCAACTATAGCCCAGCTCACCAGCTGATTCTTGCCTTTGAGGTATGGCATTTCAATTGGCAGAGACCTCACTCAGAATTTCTCAAGAATGCAGCTTACATCATGCCTTCCTCAGTAACTTGTTAAATTACCTAAGTTAAAGTTATGAGAGGTCATTAAATTGACTGGAAACACACATGTGCATGTACACATACACATATATATGAACACAGTGTGCTATTCTTGACTGGTAAACATGTTGAAGCACATACTTCCTATTTTTTCCACTTTTTTGATATAACTGCATGGTAGGATACTTCTTTGCAGTACTCTCAAGTATTACACTTAATCCTATTCTATCAGGTTGTAACTACTTACCAATCATGAGTTTGTAATAAGTAGAGCTGGTCCAAGATGAGAAGTTACCACTTGAGCTTTTTCGATGACCTTGACCCTCTACTCCTCTCCAAGTGTAATTCTACTGCTTTTATATCATTCTCCTACCAATTTACTAACTCTGTGGTCAGCTAGTGATCATGGTGGAAAAAACTGGGAGGTGATAAGCTAATTCCCAGACCATGTTCTGCATGTATATATATGTAACATTATTTAGTAGTCACTGGAGACTTTTAAACAAATACTATAATTTTATCCATATTTCAAATGAGTAAATGAGAAATTCAGATATTTTCCTCAGACCAAGTATTCACAGCAATTTATAGAACTGGCATTGTAAGCCCTGAGGGTTTTAAATCAGTGATTCTCTTTCACGAGATACGTGTCTATTCTACTCATGACTCATTCATTCCATAGAGTCTTCAGTGATTAACCTGAAACATGGTTTCCTTGAATATTTGCTTACTGAATTAAATTTTACTGAAGACTGAATCATGAGAGTGTGACAAACTATACTAGTTGGCTGAAACCTGGTGTTTCCATGGACATGGAACTTTCAGGACTAAAACCAGGATGGACCAAGGACACATAGCTGACATTAACTAGCACTGATGAGAATAGGACATGGTATATTTTTTACCCAAAACAAATTTCTATCCAGTATAGTTTTACTGATGACCTATCTTACAATGAATGTGGGAAAAATAATAAAAAAAATAGATTATTGGATGCCAAACAGTTGTTTCAAAATTGAAAAAGAAATATTTTATGGAAATAATTAAAACATTGTTCTTTCATTCTAAGAACTGTTATTCTCTTTAGAAATATAAGATTCATCTATTCATCTTCCCACAGAGTCATAATAAAATATAAATATATAGTTTTTCAAATGCTGTTCTGATAGTCATAATTTATGATATGATCAGAAATTTTCTGCACATCCAGGAGAACTGTTTATATGTTCCAGAAATGAATTGTGTAACTTCAGACAAGAAGTAATCATTCCGAGGTGATGATAGCAATGTATATCTAGCATGTTACATTTCTGAATTTCTAAGAGTAATTTTTATATATATTGTATTGGCTCTTCAAAAGGTGTGTGCCACTGGCTCATGTCTTATTTAAGTTTTATCTATGCTAGAACTTCTCAAAAAGCCACCCCAACCTGCTGATAAACAAATTAACTACAGACAGTAATGGAGTGCACCAAGATCACTTGCATTATAAACAGCCTGGGCAGGATGGAAACGCAGCTGTCTGTTCTTTCCACAATGCCAAGTTCATTAGTCGGCTTTCCTAAACTCTGAATAAATGCCTGAAGACAAACACTTAAGGTTGAAAGGTTTATTTTTGATCCTACTTTCAGAGGGTCTACTTTATAGCTGGTTCACCAGTTGATGTGGGTTTGTGGCAGGGCAGAAACCTCTAGGCAGAAGGGCATGGACAAGGAAACCTGCCAGCATCCTCCCAACTGGGAAACAGAAAGAGGGGGAAAGAACTGAAGAAGAAGGATCCAGAGACCTCATACTCTTCTATAGAACGAAGTCCCATGACTTACTCTATTCAGCCAAGTCTCTCCTCCTGCTGCCTTCACCTCCCGGTAATGAATCATCATTTCCTCAATGGATCCACCCATTGATAAAGTTAGATCCTGAATGATCCAATCATTTTATGAAAATCCATCCTCTAAGCACATGAGTCTTTGGGGGAATAATTTTTTTGATACAAATCATACTTAATGGAAAAGTAAGAAGTTCTGGGTTTTTTGTTGTTGTTTGTAAGTTTTGAAGTTCATTTTACATTTATTTACCATAGTTCTCTTACATTTTCATTTCAAAATTTGAATGTATGATAATGTCTTCCATATGATTATCAACAACCCTCTTTGAGTTCACATAGCTCCAAAGCACTACCCAGCAATTCTTCTGTTTTTATAACCTTATATTTCCATTTCCCCACAGAATCTAGCTCAACATTTTTTCCACACAGCTCGAACTTCTCATATTAACCATAACAACCTCATTCTTAACAAGAGACCTAACCTCAAAATCCACAGAAACAGAAAAATCGTACTGCATAAGAACTCTGTCAGCCTCTTGCCAAGGAGATGAAAGGGTTACTTGGTCATTGGGATGATTCCTTCAGTTTTCTTACCATGCCCTCCCTTTGGGTGAACTGATTCCTTACTAGACATTTAAGGTCTGTTTCTGAAAGTACCTTCAATCAATCAGTCATTTACTCCTATTTCCTTCCCTTTTGTAATTAATTCACTCAACTTGATTTTGTTTTGTCTTGTTTTAATGTCCAAAGAAACAAACAAGAAGTCCATCAACAAAAAAAGCTACAACAGCAACTACCACACAGTCTTCTAGGAATCCACTTTGGGGGTTTACTATACACATAAACTGATGTGAAATGATGCATGAAGAAGGTTATCCTTTGTTACCTGTTAGCAATAGAAAAAGATTGGTAGCAAGTTGAAAGACTCTCAATAGAGAACTAGTTAAATAATGGATGATACAGTGAGATAACACGAGGGTAAGAAACCAAAAAGAAATACTCTATGAGCTGACTTTGGTAATCTTGCCAAGATCTATTGGAAATATTAAAAAGCAAGAAAAGAAACAAGAAACAGACTTGAAAAATAAGATAACTTCATTGTAGACACCAGTAAAGCTATGAGAACTTGCATTTTTGGTTGATTACAGAGAGGAAAATTTGTGAGGAAACCAAATAGTGGACATGTAGGTGGGATTAGAATGGTGCCTGAGCAGGAAGATCAGGGGCTATGGGCAGACTTTTCCCTTTGTAGGTTGGTATATGCCAAGGATGTGAACAACATAGATGCATTATTAATGTTCATATTAGGTTGAAGTACCTTATCTCCTTATCACCACATCATTCTTCAGTCACCAACTATCCCTATTTGATCTCTCACATCCCAATTTTTGATAACTTTCCATTATTGTATACAAGTTCTCATCTCCGTTCTATGCTTGAATCCACTGTTTCAAGTTTAACTTTCATGATGCCTATGAAAATGATCTCACTGATCTCCCATTAGTTAAGTCCTATGGTCACTTCTCAGTTGCTGTATGTTAAACTACAGGTAGGATTCAACTACTTCGTCAGTTAACATGCTCCTTTCCTTGATTCTGTGGTCAGTTTCTTTCCTGGCATAATCCTGTCTCTTTGGAGTTTTTTCTCAATCAGCCTGGGAGATTTGATAGAGAATCCCCAGAAACTCAAAGTGCAAAGAGAAGCTGTATCTAGATTGGAGTAAGTGGATGTTCGCTAGGCATCAAACACAAGATCTAATTGTGTTTCTGTGTTGATTCAGAGCTCAGTGGTTTTTATTCCATGTTGCTAGATGCAAGTTTTATGTTGATGCCTCATAAATTTTCAGCTCTCATATGTCTTCCCTGAACTCTAAATTCTTCCATCCACTGCTCTTTTTGCCACCTCTTTTTTTTTTGGTATGTTAGTATGAGCATTGCACTCTAAACATATTCCAAAATGAGCATTTGACTTTCTTTTCCATCCATACTCCACTTTGAGTGTCTTCTTGGACATCACTCCATCCATCTTTCTTTCCATTCCTTCAGTCAACATCCTTGGTGAGACACTTTCAGTTTTCATTTTTCTCATACTCACGTCAACCAATCAGCTAATGCAATTGTTTTTACCATCAAAATAACCCAACTGCTTCACAAACCTTCAGTAAATGCCACTCTAGTCGAGGCACCACCATCCCTCTCTTCAAATATTATAGTTGTTTTCCTTCTGGTTTCTCTATTCCCGCCATGTTGGTCTGCAGGGAGTTCCTTCAAGGTAACCTAAATTATCCTTGCAAGCAAAGACAAACTTTGGCATGTCTCTATGCAAAGCCCAGCTTGTCAATGTTTACCTTCTATATTAATTTTCTTTCATTGTATAATAAACCAATCAAACTCAATGGCTTAAAGATCATTCATTTACTAACTCACAGCTTTGTAGGTCAGAAATCCAATATCTGCATAACCAGGAGCTTTAGATTAGATATCTCTCAGGCTGATACAAGATGCTATTCAGGTCTCTGGTTCCATTTGAGGCTTAGTGTCCCCTTCCAAACGCACTCAGATGGTTGACAGAATTCCCCTTCGTACATCTTTGGAAGTCACTGAATCCTTTATCTGATTCCAAGATAGAATTTTTTTTCTCTTTTTAAATAAATCCTTTAAGCAGTATACCCCTTTTATGAGCTGATTATAGAGGCCCATGAAGGATAATATCCCTCTTTAAAAATAGTCTGTGCCAAAAAATGTTACCTATTTGTAGTAGTGACTATATACTGTATTCAGAGGCCATGCCCCTATTAAAGGAGTGGGATGAGAAGGGGTATTATTCTATAGCTATTTTGGTATCTTGGGTATCTTTTTTGCCCAGCATGACTTTTCAACCAGAGAAGAACACAAATCATCACTCTGATCCTACACATTCTTTCCTATTTACTTCTCAATCCCCATCCCCGCCTTCTCTCCTTCATTTCACACCAGAAATCCTGGGTTCTTTGCTGCTCCTCACACATGCCAAGCCTGCTTCTGTCTGAGGGCTTTGTATTTTCTATTTTCTTTACCTATAACACTTGATTAAATATCTTCATTGATAATTATTTCTCCTCAAATGTCATCTCATAAAATAAATCACCAGGTATCAAGGAAAAGTCAAGCATCACTGTCCCATGGCCTGGAGTCAATTTTCTTGGTCTTCCAAGGCTTCTTGAGTTGAAATTTAACACTCATTTTGAAGTACAGAGAAGTTGTGAATAACTCCACTGTGTATTTGGATGTAAAGCTTTCAGGAAGTGATTAGGAAAAGTTAAGTTCATCAGAGATAAATACCCATGACTGAATTCCACTGACTTTACAAAACAAAAAAGTCAACCCAGGAGAGAGACTTGAGGTGACTCCCTACCTCCTTCCTAAATAATGACTCAAGCCACCTCAGGACGCTGCCCTCATCCAGGCCATAGCCAGACAAGACCTCTCAAACCTGTACCTCCAGAAATATGAGCCAAAATAAAACTTTTTCTTCATAATTTACCAAGTGTGTAGCATTGTACCTTTATCACAGAAAACAGACTGATGCAATTATAATCTCTCTTTACAGATTTTACTTTTCTACAAGCCACATCAACACTGAGCACAGAATACTTATTTCTTCAATTTGTGTATAGAAGACTTTGTGTCTTTTCAAGAGAAACACAAGTTCTATAAGATCAGAGCCTTTTTTGAGGGGGAGGGGGCAAATGTCTAGGTTAGATATTGCAGTTCTTATGGAACTCTATGAAATGTAGTATCAATAAATGTGGATAAATAAGAGAAAGTGTGTTGAGGGGAGAAATGGAGTAATGCATATGAATCAGGCCATTGAGTTCAGTGGTTGGTTTTGAAACTGAGTCTGTTTATGAATCTATGGCTGAAATGCGAAGACTTCATTTTCAGGTATCCTGAGTCCACTGATCTATTGTAGAATGTAAAAATGTGTGTGTTACTGATTACCCTTCTTGGTAGGATGCTGGAGGCCACTGACCATATTTTGAAAATACTGATGTTGTCATTAAATGCTCTAAAAACTGCCTATAACTACCAAGTAAATTTTGGGGTCTAGGTCTAAAACCAAGATTTTGTGTCTCTTTACCCCTGTGAATTTTATTAAAATATAAATAAATTAAAAAGCAAAATAAAAAACAAACTCGAAACAGAGAGATCATTTGCCACAGGGCAGGGCAGCAAGAGTTGGAGGGAGGGCAGGAAAAGTGGATGCAAAAATAATTGAAATATATTCTGTACATAAGTCAACTCCCCATAATGAATGTAACAGTTACGTGCTGCAAACATGTTCTAAACATAAACATTAAAAACATGGGGAAAAAATGACAAAGAAAGATATAAATGTGGGAGACCTCACGCTGGGTACCAGGTTACATCTGAGAACAGCATGGCAAGACGGTGCGCGTCCCTCACGGAGCGTTTGTCAATGCAGGAGAGATAGGCAGGGGCCAAGGGACAGAGAGCCACCCTGCAGTTTTCTCTCAGGCCATCTTCAGCCGACTTCTTCAGTTTCTATTTTGTGCTGGCTGCAAACTACATAGAAATTGTCCTGGGGAATTTATTTTAGACATTGATTTCCGTTCAGTCAGTGATTTTTTATGTATCCTGTTCTTTGAATAGCCATTTCTCTGGAGAAGGCCTCAATCGCCTATCTCTTCCTTCTAGTAAATAATTAAATGCACTCAGCACAGGATGGTTATGAAGTTGCCTTTCCTTAGCCTGGCCTCCTGCCCTCGACAGAACACATGGGTTTCTTCTGACAAATGTCATTGGTCCCCAAAGTGTGCTTATTCCTGGTACCAGATTTAATGATCTGAGGACTGCAGATCATGTCCCCTTGTAATGTTAAGCATTTATAGAAAGTGCCTCCTACATCCTGCAATTAAAGCACCGTCTGTAAAATAATTAGTCACAAAGAAAGAATGTCAGGTACTTTTAGGGGTTAGCCGGATGACATTAATTTCAGCAGTAATTATTCAGGCAGACCAAGATCTTTTCAGAAACCTTCTCAAAGAAGTTTTTTCCAGGCTACCAAATTTCGTATGCACATGTTTTGTTGTTTTGAAACTGATAAAAGAAAGTGGCAAGGTGAGACATAACAAATAAATGTACACAAGGAGAGAAACCTGAGGGGCAATACAGTTTTTAAGATGTAGCCTAGTAGAGTGGGAAAATTATATGCTGAGGAGTCACTTAGAGCAAATTAAAATTCACTTTTCTTCCACTTACCTCGTGTGACCTTGACCAGGTAACATAACCTTGTCCTGCTTATAATCTACCTCTGCTGTAACAGAGAAGCAATACTTGCCTAATAGAGTTACTGCAAGACTTTTAGCAGCCAATTCACAGATCTGCATAAATAGGGAAAAGAAAAGGTTACATATTAACAGCTACAACAAAGAGTGTGTTAACAAGCAAGTAAGTACAGAATGAAATTCCTGAAAAAGAATCTTAGAAATATTGGATGAATATGTGTTATTTTAGAGATAATAGATTGAATATGACACTGTCTCAAACCTTTTGTGCTTCATCAGCAAATTATGTTGGAGACAGAGTTTAATATTTTATGGTAACAAAGGTAGTGTTTATTCTTCCCAAGCAAGTCATTTTCATTCTTAGGTTTTAAAAAACACACCCCCAAAACTTGTAATTTATTTAACAGATAATTTTGTTGGAAGGCTATATATCATTGAGAATCAATAGTACTGAAAACTGGGGAAGAGTTCATTGAACCCACTAATGTTCAATCAATCAAAACAATGACATCATTGCTAATTTAATTACATGGATGCATATGCATGTATCTGAACACATCTAAATTGAGATGAAAGTATCTTCTAAATTTTTGCAGTGCTGAAGAGTGATGCAAGCTATATTCATGCAATGGGTAGTTGTGGGTAATATGCTTCAAATCTAATAAGTTTATTCTTAGCTCAGATTATTTTCCTCATGACTGGAAAAAAGTATAGATTGGACTTGTTCTGCTTGTTTGCTCATCTGTAGTGAAGTTTGGTTGGAAATGGTTCATACATGCAGCACAGCATACCCCATCCTGTCTTAGAATGAACCGATTTAGTCTAATCAGATTTTCATCACTTACAGAGCCAATTTTTCTTCTCTCTTTGCTTATTTGCTCTCCTTCAATACACCTGCTGCAGAGTAATTAGCAGAGGGGGATTTGAATAATAACACTACTTTACATGTAAATGCTGCCTTTCATCCATGTATCCTAAAGCTCTCTGTAAACATTGCAGAGCTGAATATAGATTATGAGCATCATTTTTAAGCTAGGAAAATGGGTACCATATGGGTAAGTGACTTGCCTAAGGTCACACATTAAGACTCTGGCATTGCCAGAAAGAGGATCTTGGTCATTTGAGGATTTTAAATCCTCCATTACACCTCGAAGTTCCCAGATATTCCTAAGTAACACTCATTGTATTCACACACCACAGCATTTCATCAGACATTTTACCCATGATCCATCTTACAACTGTCTGTCAAAGTTGACAATTCACATAGTAAGTGAATTAAATCACTTTAATTCTCGAGATTAAAGACAATGTTTATTACTTTCCTTCATTGTGTTTTAATTTCCACATTTTAAAACCTGATGCAATGCAATATGTGAGAACCATAGTTTAGAGTGAAGACAGAATACACGAATCTTATTTGCAAAACTATCTGGAGGATAAATGAAATGCAAAGGTTGGTGGTAATAGAACGTCAAGGTTGTCAAGTGGAAGACTTTAAAAATGTGAGAACGCAAAGTTTTTTACTCAAATGTACAAGTGTGATGTTTAACCTATTTGACTTCCAGGATGTCAAAGGGAGAGCTACCATTGTTACTGCCTGCACTTTGTTAATAACACATTTTAAAAGAAATTTTTAAGTTTTGCCTTTTCAAAGGGGGTAATATGTTATTAAAGCAGGTATATAAGACTAAGATGTACGAATACGTACAGTGTGATAAAAATGCTATATGTGATTAAATGTTTTAAAAATATATTGCAATAAAAGACACATTGTTATTAACCCCTATCACAGCAGTTCCCCTTGGATGAAACATCGTATCCCACCTTTCCTAGCAATGCTTATTTTATTGTAATATGTTTTTCTTTAAATGTTATCCATATCTCTCCATCCCTAGTGTATCAGACACACACAATAGTGCTCCTTGTCACTCATTAGTGAGTCTAATACTGTCTGAGGGTCAAGGAAGGGAGGCAGGCTGGTGACATCTCATAAGCTGTGGCCTCAGCTGGAAAACACGCATCTCCAATTTTGGTTTTAGCCCTGTTTCCAAATCTCCATATAACCTTGGCCCAATTTCTGCAACTGAAGTGAAAAGATTTAGATTTGGTGCCACCCCTGTTTCTCAGAGAGGTGAACTTCTGTGAGTAGCGTGTGATTTGAGCTTATCACAATTGACTGCAGGAGTTGTGAACCACGGTGGGAATTCTGGAATATTCCTACGTCGCTGCAGGTAGCACTCATTTCCCTAGGTAGCTGCTTTTATTTCTCTGTAGTTTTCTATCTGTGCTGTCTAATATACAAGCCACCAGCTGCAGGAAGAAGGTGAATATCCTATATATGTGTAGTCTAAATTTAGATGTTCCACAGGTACACAAGACATGCCATATTTTGAAGACTTACCTAAAAGTGAGGCTAAAAGATTTTATGTTGATTGTATATTGTAAAGATTATATTTTACATATACTGGGTCAAGTACTTTATTTCATTTTTTAGTGTAGCTTCTAAAAAGATTTAAAGTAGATATTCTACTTCTATTAGACAATAGTGTTCTATATAACATGAAAAATGCATATATATGAATGCTTGGATTAATACTCATATTTACAGTGTGTTCATAATCAGACTGCAGTTATTCTGAAATAACTAAAATCGCCATCTGACCCAAATCTCCAAACACAGCCCAGTCACCCACTTCTATTCCTACCGTATGGCCCAGGTGCCAACAGGTTAGTAGAATAGCTCTGGGGCAGAAGCAAAATATCTGCAACTCAGCCTTTTTACTGTGATGTAATTTGTAAATATCATTGTTTACATTCACTTTGCAACTGATCAAATTCATAATTCCACCATTTTTTACTAGTTTTCCTAGAGTAACTTCTTTTACCTGATTTTTTCCCACAATTTCAAAGAGTTTTCTTTCATTCAACTTTCTTGAATTTTATTCTGAAGGTCACTGTCATTTGAACAATAATATTGGGGTCTGAACCTGCACCATAAGTGGAATGAGTCTGATTTTTCTCCAAATTCTAAACAAATGAGCACTAAGCCGAAGAAATCACAGAGGTAGAGTGGGTGAGGAAACTATTCCCGCTTGGATGGCATATGCTGCTGGCCTGATGGACATGTTTTTATCACTGAGAAATAAATATAAGAATGGCACCCACTCCAACTTAGAAATACCCTTTTTGGAATACTTGCCTGGAAATTGCCATCCTCCCCCAAAACATATATGACAGACAGACAATTTATCACACAACTCTCACTGTCACTTTACACATAACTAGGAAGGATTCCTTATTCTCTTTCCAGTCCTCACTTAAATCTAGTCACTTTATTTAATATAGCATTTCAGCAGATCTTCCTAAAATTAAATTAAAATTTAAAGTTTTACCATAAAAACCCATAATGACACTGAAAATAATAAAATGCTAAGTAACAGCATATACAATTTTTAATATAAACTGCCTCTAATTACAAAATTCCCAAAAATTAAAGTTCAGAGATTATTTCCTATTGTACTTTAAGTTCAAAATCATTAATGTGTAAAGGCATGAAAGCCTAATATCATATTGTCTTGTTTTAAAATTTAAAGAAGTCTAAATTTGAATTTTCCTCAATTTCTGATTCATTCCAGCTTCATTTAGAAGGGTTGCCAGTACACAGATAGTTTGAGTTCTTGCAAATAGCACCCAAGCTCTCTCTCTCTCTCCACATTGACATTGCCAGCTGTAGTGCTCAGGCTAACAGCAAGCTGTCAGGAATATCACTTTCAATAAGCCCCAGGAGTGAAATGGGTACCCATGAGGCCCCAACTATTGGCTCTGCATCCACTGAATTGAGAAGCTAATGGTCAGTTCTCAAAACAGCTATTAAGAAACAATTGTGTTCTTAGAAGCAAAACTGTATTTAACCTGAACAAAACCATCACAGAGCCTCAGTGGTATCTGAATAAAGGAAGTTTGATTAGGGGGGGAAGTTTTCCCACTTGTCTCCTCACCTAGCCTCTTAGTCCCATCTGTGTTGTTGTAACAAAATATTTGAGACTGTGTATTTTACAAAGTAAAGAGGATTTATTTGGCCCATGATTCTGGTGGTAAGTGGGTCAAAACTGCACATAAGTAGTACCTTGACAAAAGTTTCTGGAGTCTGATGCCAAGTAGTGAAGCAACTAAAAGGAAACTAGTGATGGAACACACAGTGCCATGATTTGTAGCTAGCTGCCCCCCACCCAGAGCTTCAAGTGGTCACAGAGGGGGCTTTTCCAGAGGAGCCTGGATCTAGAGTATATGATGCTGGGATTAAGGTTGTGTGATTACTAAATCAGTCCACTGATTGGTTTGGCTCAGCCTAATCCCAGAAGCCTAGATAGAATACAAAGGGGGCAGAAAAGAGCTGCTAAGCTTTCTTGTTACCTTCAGTCTTGGTGCCTTCAGCCCACCATGAACTCTTTCTCCTCTGTGATGCCTGTCAGCCACACCACCCTCCCTTGGAGCCTGCTGATAATGGACTGAAACCTCTACAAACTGTGAGCTAAATAAACTTTCCCCCTTTAACTTTGGGTGTCGGGTATTTTGTCTCAGCAATGAGATGAAAGTAATCAAAGCACATGGAGTGGCCTTGGGTTATAACACCCCACTCTGTGAGAATGAAGCCACCCTGTGAGACCGGCATTCTTCCCTTCCACAGCTGGTGTCCCCATGACCTATCCACTCCCATTAGGCCCCACTCTTAAGGGTTCCACCACGTCAACACCACCACACCTGGCTCAGGCTTCCAGTGCATGAGCCTTTGAGGGACACTCTAACCACATCTGATAGCACTGGGGTATTGCCAGTCTACACCAGTGTCTCTGCAGTCCATAGCAGACACAGCTGAGGTTAATTACGGTCAATCCTCAACTGGTGGCTGCTTTTCACTCCATCCATGAACCATTTCACAGGGCATCAGGTGGTTTTGGGAAGAGTCCATGCATGTACACTGTTTTTAAATTCAATGTTCTCTCTTGCATGGTAGGTTTCAGACATCCCAGCACTGAGAGGAGTACAAAAACTCTGTAATTATAACATGTGCCACTTTAAAGTGCTCAGACCCTTTTAGTTTTAATGTAATTGTCACTCAAAGTGTCCTCATCTGGACACTTTGTGCTGCGACTTAGTACATTTTTAAAGCCTCAGAAATTGTGTTGAAGTTTCAAGCAGCAAGTCTTGAATTTAGGAAGATTCCCCAGCCCGATGGTGGCACCACTGTTTTTGCTATGCTGCTTAACAAAAACTTGGCCCATGTAGTATACTTTGACCAAGATCCCCTCCTGAACTCTGCCTCCACCACCACTAAGCCAGCTGCTGCTACAGCTACTGCTTAGCTTTATGCTGGTTGAGAACTCCACTGCCTACCCATGGAAGCTAAGTGTAGTTCGAAGGCAACCACAGTACAATAAACTTTGATCAATCTTACACAATGCATTTACCTTTTTACATTTCACTGTGGCCATAGTAGTCGGCATTTATCACCTACATTCACTGTGTGCTAGAGAAAGACATAGAGCCAATGTGTGTTACTGAACCAGAGTTCAACTAGGTGCTGACCTGGCTCCAAAGAAACGACTGTCTTCTTTGGATGAAGCCATTTACAGTTTCAGTCATTATGGAAGTCAAAACAGCCTAAATGTAACTAAGAACTGATAGGTAAGTTTAACAGTTAAAATATATCTATACTAACCTGCCTAGTCTAACATATGTCTGTACAAATCATCCAGGTTAAAGTGTCTAGCCCAGCCACCGAATTCCAAAGTCTAAAGAACTGCACACACCATTGCAGTCTTTCATTCATCATGAGTTTGTTTCCACGTTATTTCTATTCACCCACTGTGTGGAATCTTTTGTAGTACAATGACCAGATCCTGTCTTCTCTTCCCAGCTGGAAAAATGCTAAGAAACATAGCAAATAAATGACAGATAGAGGCAAAAATAACACAAAATTACAAAACTAATGCAGTATCAGTAGATTCCAGAATTATCTTCCAGTCACAGGAGAAACTGGGGGTGACCTGCACCCAAACATAGGAGGCTTGCCTAGGAAAATGTTGGAACACACCTAATCAGAGAAGTCCTTTCTCTGAAGCTAAGTCACTTCTAAAACTGAAAAGAGAGGAACTTGAGTCACAGTTAAATCTTCTGTTTTCAGAAGGAGTTTAGAGTTAGGGAAAGCTGGAAGGGCTGCTGGAGAGATCTAGCTGATGTGAGGAAGTCTTAATATGGAGAAACAAAATCCCCCATCAGAACTTTTACAACTTGTATCTGAGAACAAGATGCTCGTACTGTCATCCAAACTGTATTTTAAAATCTCACGTTTGTATTCCATATGAATTTATCTAAAATAATGCCTTTTAATGAAGTTAGAATTGCTTGAATGCATAGACTCAGCTATTCGTAATACCTAGAAACATCAAGCGTTTTCCCCAAGTTCCTCTGAAATTCACATACTATACTCAGTTTCATTCATTTGATATTGACCTCCAAACATTGCCGGGAGGTGCTGCAGTGTACCTCCAGTCGCAATCTCATCTGTCAGGAAAACCACTTTTCAATCTCTGTCTACTTAAATCCTATGCATTCTACCAAACCCTGATAAAAACCCTACTTCACTTTAGAAATTTTTCTTAAAAATATCAAATATCTAAAAGAAGGCCACCCAGGGCAGAGTAAATTACTAGTATAGACCTCCTGCAATTTGCTTTGTATCAACAGTGTTTGTCTCCGTATTTATTTCCTTCTCACAAATGAGTTTTAAGTTGCCAAGTAGCAAGGATGTTGTTATTAATCATCTCTGAATGTCCAGAATGCCTTGATGTCCTGAATTCTACATGATAAGATTTTAATAACATTTTTCGTTACAATAACTGCACCAATCAATGAAATTTACAGAAGAGGAGTTCACAGTTTTGCAATCTGTAGTAATCAGGATATTTTGCATTCCACAGAAGGAAAACCAACTCAAATTAGTTCAAACAGAAGAGGAAAATGTGGATTTAATGTGACTTTGGAAACAGAAGGCCAAAGTCCATTCCAGACATATTTTTATTCATGTTTTCCAACACTGACATGAAACCTCCAGCTTTTCTTCATTTTCTTGCCTGCATTTGTTTATTCTTTTTTTTCTTCTTTTTTCTGTTTTTAATTCAGAGAGTCTTTTTAAGTAACCATGGCAAGGAAGTCTCACTCATCCCAAGCACTGCCGTAAGCTAACAAGTCCTCATTCCAGAGATGATCAAGATGTTCTCCCCACTTCAGTTGTTCAAGAGTAGATTCTGATTCACTAGGTTCAGTGCCTGTGCCTCATCCTGAACCACACTCTTCACCAAGAACTGAAACATTGCCCTGGTTCAAGTGGGCGAGCAATAGTTCCCTAGTACCTGCCCCAAGCCTTTCTGCCAAGAATGGAGGATGGACAGTTTTCTCTAAGAAAATCATGCTATACTCATAGTAATCCTCTTTAAAGTTTTCCGTAATGTTTCCTGACGATTAAATGAGACACTTTAAATGTAACATCCTAAAATACACAAAATTCAGTAAATACTAATTCCTTTAAGACACTTCCAGTGCCTATTTTTAAATGTCATACACACTTAAAACAAACCCATCCCCCAAAAAGTAAGTAGAAAATAAGAGGGTGGACAGTGGTGGCAATGAATATGTGAACCCACTGAATCACAATATAAAGCAACAGCGATGTGAATGTCAGAGACCATGTGTATCAAAAATTGCATTGAAATCACTTTGGGAAATATACTGTTGTGTGAATGCCATTGATAATGGTAACAGCCTGTGCTACATTAATCATGCCCTTTGGTACTTTGAAATTCATGGCACCCAAATACCTCTCCTTTATTTTTCAAAGCTCACATACCTAAGATACTTCAAGAGAAAATGTAAACATAAATGTCATTGGAAATATTAGCATTCAAATAGTACATTATCTTCCTCTTGTCTTATAATTCATGTACATTGCACCAGAGATGGCTGTCTAAACTGAAGAATAATTCGTTCAGTTTAAACTTCTCAATAAAAAACTTGTTGTGCTTGTATTAGATAAGCAGTCACCACTGCTGTGTGAAGTGAATTTAACATGTTTGAAAGATGTCCACTGGTAAGTGGCGACAACTGCTGAAAACATTTTCTAAACA
Source organism: Cuniculus paca (assembly GCA_004365215.1). NCBI lineage: Eukaryota > Metazoa > Chordata > Mammalia > Rodentia > Cuniculidae > Cuniculus > Cuniculus paca. Next base: position 16,487 of record RJWT010012849.1, read on the forward strand.
TGTGGTTTCACCTTGGAAACCGCACATCGAAGGAGAAGCAGATTTAAAGTAATTCCAAATCACAGTTCACCTGCCTGCCACATACTGTGGCTCCTTAGGCTCATCAACCTTTGTTCTTCAGCCATCTTCTCCGCCCTCAACTCTGCTCCGCAGGACAACTCCAAATATCTTCTTAAAAAATTTCTCGTGCTTATGGTTCTGACTTCTTTTACCGTGCGAGTGGATTAATTTCCAGAAACTTTGAAACCTGCTTTAAAGTAGAGCTTATATTAATTGAAGACTTATTTATATTTCTCTTTAATTCAACTACATTGAAAACATAATTGGTAAATTTACAAAACTCATCACTTCCTAGGTATTTTAATGGGTTGGTGGTGCATGTCTTCTAAAAGGTGTGCTACTGAGATTTGGAGATGAAAGAGAAATAATATGTAATCTATTCTGAAAAGGCTCACAGCCTAGCATTTAATCGTGTTTCTTAAATTATGGTTTGGAGCACATTAGAACTCCATATATTATTAAGTAATGGGGCAGAAATGGATTCCATGGTCTAAACGATTTAGGAATTGCTCAGCTATGAGATGTCAGAGGTATGGTTGCTTGACTCTGTGTGTCTGGCTTATTTCACTTAACATAAGGTCATAATATCACATTTTCAATCCTTTCATTTCCTAATGAAGACATGAACACTTTGGTTGTTTTGCCAGCATTAGGCCTATCTTACAAGATTTGCTGAAATACTTCTTTTAAGTACCATGCACCACGTTTTTCTGAGGGCACCATTGATTCTCTTAAGGCACTGGTAGGAGTATTTTTCAACTCAGAATTGAGTGTTGTTTAAAGTGCCAGTGCAGGTAATGCTAAAAGACTAATTCCATATAAATCAACCCAGGGCCAAATTAGGATGATGGACTTTACAGAGCAAGGGACTGCCAATTGTAAATCCTTTGAGTCATCTATTACTCTATGAGCTCTTATTGAAAATTTCTTTGAAAATCTATTGCAGATTCCCACTGTTATCTGTGGATGTCAGAGGACTATTTATCACTAGGGAAGACAATTTTTAAAGCTTGGAAATAAATTCAGTAGTCAGTCTTAAATCTCTACGTTTGCGTAAAGCAGTATTTCAGCTTCCTGGGGAAAACCAATTTTGATATAAACAAGCCACTTACATATACCATACATTGTTACTTATCACACTGAATACAGTGTTTTTTCTTATGTCACACACACACACACACACACATATATATAAACACACACACACGCATGTAAACCCATGCACGCACACAAAAAGGTTTATCATTGTGATGTGTTGAATTTCAGTCTTTTAACAACTTCAGCATGTTGAGTATAAATAAATTGTATAAGTAATAAACAAAATAAACTAGTACAAGTAATGAACAGTAGTACAAGAAATAAATTATCAAATTTGCTTTTCTATATTTCTAGATTTCTCCCTTAGAAATCTAATGTAATTTTACATACGAATTCTTATTTTGTCACTATGATTATTACTCTCCAATTTTTTTCTTTTTCCACTAATTTCATGCATTCCTGCTTTGCATCATCTCCTGTATAGCTCATCAGTGTTTCAAATTTAACCTGCCTAAAATTGGACTCATAAATGTCTTCCCAAAATGTTCCAATTTCCATGTGCTCCATTTGTAGAAAAGATAATGTCCCTCCCCATCTAGGCATTCCATCTGAAAATATTTTCCTAGCTTCTTTATTTTGCTGACTGTTAGATCTATCATCATGATACAGAAAAGTCTCATAAATTAATATAAGTAAATTTGCCATAAACACACAAGGATCTGAAGCTTCATTCTGACACAGACATTCTATTTAATGAGTATCATTAGCATGTTATTACCAATTAGGTAATTACAAACTAACTGCATGACCTTCAGAGCATCATAAAGCCTTTTTGTACCTCACTTTACTGAAGAAATTTAAAATTTTGGTCTTATAGATATTTTTGGAAAATCCATTGACTGAGCACAGAAAAAGATGGCCATCTATGAAGCAGGAAGAAAGCCCCCACCAGATACCTAATGTGGTTCTTGGACTTCCTTGCTGCCAGAACTCTGAGAAATAATCTGTTGTTTATAAACCACGCTGTCTATGGTGCTCTGTTATAGAAGCTGTAATACACTTAAGACAAGTATTACATTTAATGCATTTTCCATCCAGCTTCTCTTGGTTTCTAATCCACCAAAAAGTTTGTTTTTATTTATTCATTCACGTACTCACTCAATGCCTGAGCTAATAATTAGCAAAAGGGCCCTAGGTTATGCTATAGGTTTGAACTACAAACAGTAGCTGAATCTGAATTCTTTTGAAAAAAAAATGGTGATCAAACTTGCTGTAGAGCATTGACATGAGTTCATGAGTGATGTAAGTCTCTTGATACTGTCAGACATGAGGTATGGATGTTGCCAACTGTTAGTTACTGTCCCTTAATTAATATTAATGGCTAAAGTCTACACATCTTGGCACTGTTCCCAATGTTCTGTAGATATAAAATATTGCCTTCTTTATACAAACATTTTTTTCTGCCTACAAAAGCTGTAATATATGCTCCTATGTAGTCATATGTATTATTTTCCCATAGATTCTAATATTGAATAAATAAGCGTTTATTGAATAAAACTTCAGTATCATACTGAAATGCAAATAAATCATTTTAAAGTGATTTACAAACCCTCAAGACTGGAGGCTATCACGGGCAAGAGAGCACCTGGCATTCGTGTCCATACTCATGAAGGAGAATGGTACTATTTTCACCATTTTCCCTCCTAGGCATTTAGAGTTTTTTCAATTACTCATTTACATTTCATTTGAATCCTCAAGCAATTTTGAAAAATAGCTCATTTGTTAAAAAATAATGATAATCAACAGACAAGCAGTTCTCACTAGAAATATGAAAAAGAAAGTCCATGTTCTAGGCTCTCACCAGCACTGCAGGCTCCATCCCTAATTCCATCACCTTCTCTCCTCCATCCTGTTTCAAACTCCACACACACACACACACACACACACACACACACTATTGTACATATTTTCCTACTCTTCATGTGCCCAAGGAAATTGGCTGAGTAAGCCTAGCTTTGATGCACGATTTGGCAAGCTTACTACAAAGCTGGACTAGAATTCAGTCCAATAAATCCAGCTTTCCTGACAACAGGAAACCCAGCTCTATGGTTTCCTAGAATATTTTCTATAAATACATGCTAGGAAATCAGTATTGGTAGTGATTTGTGATGGTTTGGTCCATAGACCCCCATATAATATTCATGGATTGGGTTGAGATGCTGAAATTGCCTGGGGTCAGCTTTACTTAACATAGAAAAGTAGCAATTTTTGATGATGTCTTGAAAGCATATGTGGTTTAACTTCACGTTTCTTTTTTCTTTTCTTTTCTTCTGTCCTGAACTGAGAACTCTTTAAAACGAAAAATTTGTTTCACTCTGTTTTGGATACAGGTCTCCGAGTCCAGCACTTGGCACCTAACAGGATCTCACAAATCCTGACGGGTAAGAGATGAGCTCTCTCTCCTTCAGCAAGTTCCCGTACTCCACGTTGGACCACCTACACATCGTTCTTTCTGCGGAAGAGGCAGGGGCTATTGGAATGGTAACTAAATTGCTCCATAAGGCAAGACTTAGGTTTATCAGAATCTCTTTCTATTATTGCAGATTCACTGAGGCATAATTACCAAACAAAAATTGTGCACATTTATGGTGCACAATATATTATTTTGATATACCTCTATTATTGTGGAACGATTGTGAAAATGAAGCTATTTAACATAGTAATTATGTAATCTGGTAGGAGGAATTCTTTATTTTTTATTTATTTTTTTAGGAGGAATACTTAAAATTCATTCTCCTAGCTAATTTCATGTGACCAAGTCAGTATTATAGTCGCCACATAGTATATTCTGTTGTTGCATTTCATTCATCTTGCTGAGATGAAATTTTTTGAAGTTTTATTGGCACGTTCTTAGGACATAATGACTACATTCATTGCCAGTGCATATACATGCCATTTCTTAATCTTTTAACACTTCATTCTGCCCTCTTCCTCCCCGCATCTTTTACCCACAGGACTTGATCCATGAACACAACACTTCTCAGTTACCCCTCCCCCTTGTAAATCTCATTTCCCTCCCCTTTGAACCTTTGACCCAGCATCTCCCAGTTTGACCCCATCTCCCAGGTCCTTATACCCACCATTGTACTCTCTGATTCTGAGTTGATTTTTTCACTGTCACATACAAGTGGTTCAATGCACTATGTGTCTTACTGTGTCTGGTTTATTGCACTTCATATAATGTCCTCTTTGTACATTCATGTTGTCACAAATGGCAAGATTTTTGTCTTCTTAAGTGCTTAATCATAGTCTACTCTTTAGATAGTCTACATTGTCCTAATCTATTCATCTCTCATAGATATTGAGGCTGATTCCATACATTGGCTAATGTAAAAGATATGGCTATGAAATGTGAGTGTAGACATTTCTTCCAGGTACTGACCTCATTTGCTTTGAATATATACTCAGTAGTGAAATTTGCTGTATCATATGAAAGCTTTATTTTAACATTTTTGGTAAAATTTCTCACTGTCCTACATAATGCTATTCTAATTTTCATTCTGACCAACAGGGGATAAGAGTTCACTTTCTATACATTCTCTAGTAACACTTGTTCTTTTTGATAATGCCCATCCTAACAGGTGTAAGGAGATATCCTACTGTGACTTTAACTTGTATTTCCTTGATATAAGTGAGAATAACATTAAACAATTTTTCACATGTTTGTTGACCATTTGTCTGTCTTCTTCTGAGAAATCTCTGTTTAGACACTGCTCATTTTTTATTCTTTCCTTGCTATTGAGTCAAGTCCCTTATAGTTTTTGAAAATTAAACACTTTAACAGATTTGTGTCTGACAAATATGTTCTTCCTTTGCATAGGTTGTCTCTTTGCTCTGTGTATTATTTCCTTTTCTGTGCAGATATTTTTTATTTCATGTGACTGCATTTATCTGTCTTTTCTTTTATTTACACATGCTTCTGTGGAAACATTAGGAAATTTATTGCCCAGAACAATGTCATGAACTTTTCTTTATATTTTCTTTTGTTAATTTTCAAGCTTCTGGATTCATTATTTAAATTTTATTACATGCTTGTAGATTATTCATATGATGCAAGACAAGGATACAATTTTTTTTGCTGCACAGTGAGTTTTTCAGTACCATTTATCGATGTGAGTTTCTCTCCCCATTGTATGTTCTTAATACTTTTGTTGAAGATTAATGAATATAATTGTATAGGCTTACTTTTCTGACCTTTATTGTGTTCTTTGGTCTAGATGACTGATTTTATGTGAATATTACATTTTAATTACTATAGCTTTGATAATACACTTAGAAAAAAATGACATATCATACCTCCAGTTTTGTTCATCTTGTTCAAAATTGCTTTTTTGTTGTACTGTGGAACGAATCCCAGACCCTCAAATTGAGCTACATTATACTACCTTATCCCCTTTTTAAATTTGGATTTAGGGTCTTACTAAATTGCTATGTCACATAGGTTGGGCTCAAACCTGTCAACTTTCTGGCTAAGGCCCCCAGAGTGTGGGGGATATGCACGAATATTCCCAGCA
>RJWT010012850.1:6980-22280 GCA_004365215.1 Cuniculus paca
TGAACTACGTGGAGGCTGAACTTTGGGACATGATGTAGACCACAGTGGGAGGGAACAGAGATGGAGCAGTGATTGGAGAGATGACACTGCGAGAGCACCAGAAACATACACCATAGGCAAGGCTAGTGTTCCTAAAGGACGAGAGCAGAGCACGTGGAAAGAAAACATTGGTGAATGAGATTGCTTGGAATAGAGTCATTTAATTATACAGTCATGTAGACACAGAAGTGCATTCTGACCCGGAAGAAATGCAGTAAACAGTCACTACTATGGAGACCTGTCCTGATGAATTTACTGAACTTGAAAAATAAAGGTCTCAACACATACAAGCAGGGAAGAACCCCCAAGCAGTGCACCACATCTAATGGGAACAATGAAATCAGTTCAGTCTAGAACTTCTCAGCCTTCCTGGAGGTGAGGGAGCAGTCTTACGTATATAGGGGAGTTGGTGTGGGGAGACAGGCATTAGACCGAAATGTCTTTAAAGTGCAGCATGATGACATTTTCAAATATGCAAAAGCTCAGGAATGGTAGCATTTATAAACCTCACTGAAAAGCCTCCTTGCACATATAACTTAGCTAACTGAAACATGAACTGGTGAGGATCCCACAAACGGAGAGGATGAAATAGGAAAATAATAATCTATGATAACTAAAAAAATATTGTTTTAACATTAAAACTATCAACATAAGTGAATGGAGCTGGGCATGATGATGTATTCCTGTATGTAGTTCTAGCACTTGGGAGGCTGAGGCAAGAGGATTACTGTGAAGTTGAGGCCAGCCTGGGCTACATAGCAAGATCCTGTCTCCAAATGACCAGTCAACATAATGATAATCCCCCACAGAAAAAATTCCCGCAGGGGTGAACATGAATTAGATTATGACTAGGGCTGGTTGTGGGGGCAGTGAGAGATCAGTGTGCCAGTTGCCTTACCTTTCACAGTGTACAGTGAAGGATTTGAGAAGGCTATTATACTTAACATCGACTTTATATACCTTTGAAATGTACTCAATGGGAGGAAGAAAAACATGCAACTAAGAAGAGGTCGTTTCGCCGGTCATGGTGGCTCATGCTTGTAATTCCAGCACTTGGGAGGCTGAGACAGGAGGATTGTTGTGAGTGTGAGACCAGCCTGGGCTCCAAAGTGAGCTCAAGGCCAGCCTGAGCGGCATAGTGAGACCCTGTCTCAAAAAGACAGGGGCCGGGGATCTAGCTCAGTGACCTAAGCGCCTGCCTGGCAAGTGCGAGGCCAGGAGTTCAATCCCCGGTACTGCAAAAAAAAAAAAAAAAAAAAGGTCATTTTGAGTGCTGGGGATGTAGTTTAGTGGGAGAGCTGTGTTAGCGTGCATGAAGCCTTGGGCTTGATCCTCAGCACTGGCTGGGGGTGTGGTGTGGTGGGTCATAGTCATTTAAACAGTGTTGACTGTTTAAACCTGGGGTCTGGATTCATTTTAGAATGCTCAGACTCCTCAGAGAGGCAGAACTTCATGCCCTTATATTTGCCAAACTGAGGCAGGGGCATTTATTTATCTTTTTGGTTTTTGATGCAGAGCCTTGCTGTCTTGGCCTTGAACTCATGGTGATCATTCTGCCTCAGTCTCTTGGGTACTGAGATTACAGGCATGTGACACCATGTCTGGCCCAGGAGAAGCATTTTGAAGAAATAGACAAGTGTGTCAGGTAATGTAAAATTTAAATAGACTAGAATAAAGATTACATTTAGAAAAAATATACATTTGAATATATTAAACTCTTCTATAAGAAAACAAGCTACAGTTTTCTATATAAGAACCCAGGGACATTTAAGAAATTGGATATATGTTAACTTACAATGAGGGGATTATGTATTATTTTAACTATATCATTTAGAAGTGTGAAGAGGTTTCTGTGACAGTCTTAGGCGGGTGTTGCTCTGTTGCTGTTGAGGTTTAGAGTTTGAGATGGGGCTTCAAAAGTGTCTCAGTCAAGAGAATTCTCCCTGCAGGATACAATTTGAGAGTACCATATAAAGACATGAAATGTAGAACTGCTTAAGATGTAACTTTTCTACTTTCAAACATAAATTAATTGAGCTTACATTGTTGCCTTCTGCTCAAGACACATGGTTGTGGGAGGAATTTCAATTATATATAAATATGTTGAATTGAGAGTAGATGAATTCTTCTGACTCTGCAGAATGGAAGAGTCTCCATGTTGTTGGGAGAGGCCTTTAGTGAGAGTGAATCTTTGTACTAGGGTGGTTTGCCGTGCTGGGGTGAGAGGATGTAGGGATTGTAGCGGGAAGTTGCGCTGGAGGGGGGAAGGTGCGCAGGAGTGGGTAGACGGGCAAAGCAGCAAGAGTGAGACTGCCACGGATGCAGCTCGGGCTGGCCATGTGCTCACTTTGTAGCCCAGGCTGGTCTCGAACTTGCAACGATCCTCCTGCCTCAGCCTCCTGAGTGCTGGGATTACAGGCCTGCGCCACCACGCTCGGCCTTTCTTTTTTAAAAATTTTCGTTGTTTTTTGTTTTTTTGAGACAGAATCTCACCCTGTAGTCAGGGTTCATGCTGAGGCTGGCCTGGAAGAACTCACAGCCATCCTTCTGCTTCAGCCCCCAAGTGCTGGGACAGTCGGTGCTACCACACCTGGCATAAAGGGACTTTCAAAGTAGAGACAGAAAACCCCAGAAAAACAAAGTAGAAATATAATAAAGAAAATTACTTAGGAAAATACTTGATGGGTTTGATCACTTAGATTGTAACATTTCACAATATGTACAGTCATGCACCACACAAGGCCCTTTCAGTGAACTGCATGTATGATGGTTGCACCATACGAATACATCCGTGAGGTCACAGCTGGCATAGTTTGAGTTTAAGTAGTGATAAAATCAGCTAACATTGCATTTCTTAGAATATATCCCCAATGTTAAGTGACGGATGGTATATGACTTAAAGTCAGTGACATACTGAGAAAAATGAGTGGTATACTGCACATGAGCAAGCAGTAATATCTTTAGTGTGTAAAGTGTTCACACAAATTGGCAAGAAGACCCTAAAACTCTGTTGAGGACTGGAGCTATAGCTCAGTGGCACAGTGCCTGCCTGCCTGGTACCAAAAAAAAAAAAAAAAAAAAGATTTAGCTGGGCCTGGTGGCGCACACCTGTAATCCCAGCACTTGGGAGGCTGAGGCAGGAGAATCTTTGCAAGTTCGAGACCAGCCTGGGCTACAAAGTGAGCTCAAGGTCAGTCTGAATGGCATAGGGAGACCCTGTCTCAAAAAGACAAGGGCTGGGGATTTAGCTCAGTGGTCTAAGCACCTGTCTGGCAAGCATGAGGTCACGAGTTCAATCCCTGGTGCCAAAGATTTAAACCGGATGTAGTGGTCATGCACTCCTGTAATCCCAGCACTCTGGAGACTGAGGTAGGAGGATCACTGAGTTTGAGACCATCTTGGGCTGCAAAGTGAACCCAAGGCCAGCCTGAACTGCATAGTGAGACCCTGTCTCAAAAACACAAAAAACAAAAACAACAACAACAACAAAAAAACCACAAAAAACAAAACAAAACAACCCCCCCCCCAAAAAAAAACAACTCTGCTGAGGCATTATCCAAGGATAGTTTCTGGAAGAAATGGAGATCACTAGTATACATCATATTATGTTTGCTAGTAAGTAAATTATCGAATAAAGAAGACCTACTTTTAATTTAGGAAATACTTTCCCAAAATAGTACGATTTCACACTGGGTAGAAGTTGCTGTGCACGTTGTGTAGGTGAAGAGCCTGAGCTATGGCGGGATTGGTTTTCTTGGCTGCAGTCATGGAGCTGGTGCTGGGTTATGAATCCAGAGCTTCAGCCTTGTGGAGCAGCCTCCTCACACTTACGTACTGTTACCAACCACAGCCTTGCATCCGTTTATGCCAGTAACTATGAACTTCCTTTCAAGCAGTTACATAGCATTTTATTGAATAGACATTTATTATATTTTTTATTCTGAATGTTTGCAGTTTTTCATTTTGTTGTTTTAGTGGTTCAATGAATATTTTTTTGTGCATGTCTTTACATACATGTAAAATGCTTCTGTGGGGCTGAATTTCTAGAAATCTGCTGTTTGGATGGCATGAGATATGCATTTGCAGTTTGTAAAGGTGTTTTAGTGGCTTTTCTTGTTGCTGAGATAAAATACCGCACACCCAAAGATGAAGCAGGAAAGGTTTATTTGGCTCATAGTTTGTAGAGGTTCTAGTCCATAGTTAACTGACTCCAAGGCGGAGCGGCGTGGCAGACACAGAAGAAACAGTTCATGGTGCCCAGGACATAAGAAAGCAAACTAGGGACCTTGACAGCGTCTTTCTGACCCTTTGTATCTTATGAGGGCGGGTAGCACTCACACCCTTGATCCTAGTGCTCATTGAACCTCACATTGCACCATGAATCAATCCTAGTGTCACACATTCTAGATCAGCCACCTCTGAAAAAGCCTCACCTATGACGGCAGCGGGGGTGGGGGGGGATGACGGACATCTAGACACAAGCCGTAACAACAAGTAATGTGAAACTTCCTGTAGAGCGACTCTTCAGCTCTTTACTCCCACCCCCACCTAACTTCCTACCACCCTCAGTATTAGCCTAGACTTTGCGTTAGGCTTCCAGACAGACTTAGTCGTACTCAGGGTTTCTCTTAAAGAAATCGACTCTAAGCCTAAGGTATGTCTCAGTTTCTTTGTCTGCTTGTATATGGAGAGTTCTTTATACACATCATATTGTTTATTTTATTTATTTAGTTTTTTTTTTTTTTTTTTTTTTTTTTTTTTTTTTTTTTGGTTTTTTTTTTTTTTTTTTTTTTTTTTTTTGTGGCACCAGGGATTGAACTCACGACCTTGTGCTTGCCGGGCAGGCGCTTAGACCGCTGAGCTAGATCCCCGGCCCTGTTTTTGAGACAGGGTCTCACTATGCCGTTCAGGCTGGCTTTGAGCTCACTTTGTAGCCCAGGCTGGTCTTGAACTCACAACAATCGCCTGTCTCAGCCTCCTGAGTGCTGGGATTACAGGCGTGAGCCACCATGCCCGGCTGATTTTTCTTTTTGAGATAGGGTCTTGCTGTGTAGTTCAGGGTGGATTTGAACTCATTGTGTAGCCCAGGCTAGCCTCAAATTTATGGTAGTCCTCTTGAGTGCTGGGATTAGAGGTGAGTACCACCATGTCCAGCCCATACAGTTTGTTCTTTTTTTTTTTTTGTACTGCAATTGAACTCACAACCTTGCTCTTGCCAGGCAGGTGCTGTACCACTGAGCTGTATCCCCAGCCCTATGGTTTATTTGTAAAGGTAGTATTGTTACGTAATTATTGCCATTCTAAATGAGATCTTTTCATTCAGTATATATTCTTTATTGTTGATTTTTTTTTTTAAATCCCCTGGTGCTGGGGATTGAACCCAAGGACTTTGCATTGAACTACGACCCCAGCCATTCTTTAATTTTTTATTTGAGACAGGATCTCCTAAGTTGCCCAGGCGGGACTTGAATTTGTGATTTTCCTGCCTTAGTCTCCAACAATAGTGCTGGGATTATATGCATGTACCACTGTGTAGGCCTCCTAGATGTTGATTTTTTGTCTGTTCATGTAGTCATCTTACTGACTTCCATGTTGCTTTTAGTTTTTAACCTAATTTTCCACCGTATTCTAGGTATCTACAGTGATCATTTATAAATATATTTTGACTCACGTTGCACAATGTTTATTCCTTTTAATCTTTTTGTGATTTGCGATACCCAAACAGTGTTGAATTCCAAAACAATGTTAAATGAGAATAGTACTAGCGAGTTTCCTTGGATTGCTTCTGATTTTAATAAGGGTGCTGCTACAGTTTCATGATCATTTGGTTTCAGAGACTCCTGTCCCCATCATCACAAAGATTAAATGGTTCTGTTTAAAGCTTGGGCTCTTTTCATTAATAAGTTTTCCCTAGACCTTTTTTTTGGCTGTACCTACTAAGTTGCATGAATAATTTGAATGGAAAAGTATCTTTCATAGAATACCTTAATTCACATTAGTCTAGGTAATAAGGTAGAATCGATGCATTTGAGTCTTTTTTTCCTAAGCCTCTGATCAGTTTGAAACTTGAACATCTGGATATATTTTATTTGGTAAATGTAACGAATGGCAGTGATTTTGTTACGATGTGGACATGAGGTTGGGGAGCTCCCACTCTATAAAGATGCCGTGGTGATGGCCTGTGATGTAAGTCAGGATTGATTGCAGTTTGACCGTCAGAACCATGGCGGGGGGAGGGCTTAGTAAGCACACAAATGCCAGGGTGCTTCTCCAATCTCTTCCTCTCACGAGCCTTGCGCTGGACTGGGAATCAGATTTGCACGGGACCAGCTGGTTCTTTCTCATCGCCTACCCACATGATCTTAGGCTTGCCTGACAAAAAAATGGAGACCAGGCAACTGAAAAACTATTGGAAGTCATGTGTGTAACAGGTGAATTTAGTTTTCTTTTTTCTTTAGTATTGGAGATCATACTCAGGAGCACTCTTCTGAGCTGTACTCCCACTTCTTTTTTTTGGACTGAGGATTGAACTCGTGACCTTGCACTTGTCAGGCAGGCGCTTGTGCTGCTGCGCCAAATCCCTGTCCCCATCCCCAGTTCTATCTAGCTATCTGTTTATTTATTTGCGGGCAGGGTCTCCCTAAGTTGCCCTGGCAGGGCATGAACTTGTGATTATCCTGCTTCAGCCTCTTGAGTGCTGGGGCTACAGGTGTGAGCCACTTTTTTTAAATTTTAGCTTTTCTTGCTTTTAATAAGTAAATACTGAAACACATACAGACAAATAATAGTAGAATAATAACTGAAATGCATATAGACACCAATGTTCTACTATTTTTATATATATTAACTCATTCCATTATCATACTAACCCCTGGAGGTAGCCTGGATAATCATCCCCATTCTGCAGATCTGAAAACTGACGTCCAGAAATAGCAAACAGCTAAGCTGGGACTTGATCCCAGCCAAGTGAATTATCTTAATAACTCAATACAAGGGATAGGGATATAGCTCAGTGGCCCAGCGCCTGCCTGGCAGGTGTGAGGTTGTGAGTGTGATTCCCAGTACCAAACACACAAAAAACAAAAAAAAAAAAAAAAAAGAAAAAGCCCTCAATACAAAAAATAACATCGCAGACATGAATGTTACTTTGCATCTAATTTGTAATAAAGTTTAACATTTTACCATATATATTTCAGTTTTTTGTTGTTGTTGTTTATATTTCAGTTGTGTTTAAATCCCTTACTGTAGTAAAGTGTTTTCTCACTTGTAAGTAGGTAACATATTAGAGTCTGGTCTTTTCTAGTTCCATCAAATTTTTTCCTGACGTTTGGTACCCTTTTTTCAAACATGGGTCCTTCTCCCAGGAGTTTGCCATGTTCACCTTTTCCTACATAGAAGGAGTTCACTTAGCATATCTGTAAAGTGTTCTGTCACATGCCAGGCACTATGCCAGGGAGAAGAGGTAAGAGTCATGAGGAACCTTGCTCCTGATGTCACCAAACTCACACTCACCATGTGGGAAGATAGATTTATTTCAGTGATTGAAGTGCAAGTGCATAATTATTTTGGGCAGTGAGTGATGTGGGCTGTTTAACTGGATGTCGTGATACCTGTTTTCGCAGTAACCTGAGATGAGGAAGAGAAGAAGGGTTGAAGGTAGGGGAGGGGATGAGGAGAAAAGATTTAAGATACATTATGTGCGGGTACAAATTCTCTGTGCTGAATGTGACCAATATGTATGACAAATACGTAATAATGGAAAAAATTTAAAGAATCCAAACTAAACAAATTAAAAATGGGTGGGGATATAGCTCATTGTGAAGCGCCTGGGTTCAGTTCCCAGCACTACACAATAAACAAAAACCTTCATATACTCCCATTATACAACTAGGGAGTGGATTTGATGATTTTGGTAACTTTTGGCCTGCCTGTTGGAATTCTGTAAGCTCCTTTAGTCCTGAATCAGTAATTTGGTTTAGTTATATTTGTTGTCTGGAGCATACTTCCAGAATGGTAATTCATTAAGGCATCTGTAAGCTTTGAAGTTCAGTCTCTGTTGAAGTTCTGAGTTGGCTCCCTTCTGGAGATCGCTGTCCCCACTCTGGTTAGCTTAGAAACTTCTTCTCTGTGGGCGATGAGTCCTTGAGTTTGTGACTTGTGAGTGCACAGATCATGGCTCCGTCCCCAGCACTGCCCTTCATGAACTGGAGAAGCTTCTGGTGGGGTGGCCCTGTGGGTCCTGGAGTCTTGGAGCCTGGGCCTGAGTGGCAGAAGCTGCTCCAATGTGCCTGCTTGAGCTTTTTGTCTCTGAGTCTTGTCTATTCACTATATATTTGAAAATACACTGGCAGATGACAAAGTACATTCACAGATCATAAAGTTAACTTACTAGAATTAGAAATATCCCCGTGTCAGAAAATTTAGAATTACTGGGCAGGCATGCCTGGTAATCCCAGCACTCGGGAGGCTGAGGCAGGATTACCATGAGTTGTAGATCAGCGTGGGCTGTGTAGTGAGTTCAGGGTTAGCCCGAACTACATAACAAGACCCTATCTGGAAAACTAAAAAACAGAAGACAAAAAATGAAAAGAAAAAAAAATCAGTGTCAAGTATCTTAAAAGACTGTGATGGAGGATCAGTTCTTAAAGTTAATTTGACACTGCTGGAAGATTTTTTTCATTGTAAGCATTATTACAGTGTAATTGTGTGGTTGTGCAAACTTTCATATTAATTAGAGCAGCCTCGATGCGAACAGAAGAGCTCAAGAGTCTTTCAGTTTGCTTATTGCCTCTCAACTTTTCATTTTAGCAGATGGTTGGAGTGGTGCCGTCCCCCCCCCCCAAAAAAGATTAGCAAATGCTTCTGGAACAGATAGTAGTATTTTGGCATTTATTTTAGTAAAGACTTTTGGAATCTATCATACGGAATATCTTGACAGAAAATGGGCTTCTTCTGAAATGAGATGATAAAGAGATGCTTCTGTCAGATGAGTCTCAGGAGATGGCAGGAGCTGTTTCTAGACATATGCCATGACATTTAAGGAAAATTATATAATCATTCCCCCAAAGTTCAGGAAGTCTGGGAAATTAGTGTATGTCCTATGGAGCCAGTGCTGGAGTTAGCCTGTATATTTAGATGTGTGTTCTTTTCTGTGGTTCATTAACAGTTTGGTCTTGGGCAGCTTAATTAACTTTTCAGTGACTTAGTTTTGTCATCTGCAAAATAGGAATAGTTTCTACTTTCTTAGGGTTTTTGTAAAGATTAAAGGAATATGAAAGCAGTAGAATTTTTTTTATTATCCTCCTTTTTTACCAGGGGTAAGCAAGCTATTGCTTCTCGTAGTTTACATGGGGAAGCATGGGGTCTCTTCAGGTCAGCCTGACATTTGTTGAGAGAAAGAAAGCTTCTGAGAGGAACAGAAGGGGGTCCCAAGTGGGTGGCCCCCAAAACCAGTTTTAAAATCATCAGAGATACACAAATGTAATTTACATGTTAGTATATATGTATTTCTATTGTTCTAATAGAAAGAACCATTCTAAATTTTATAAACTACTTTGAAATTAGTGTTTGATATTCAGTGATCACAAGTTTTTTTTTTTTAGTTTCAAGGGATTATATGTTAGGACTTGCAGAGATGAGTGATAAAGACATGAATGGAATCTCACAGAGCACGTTGTGATCTAAACATGTGTTGATGACTTTGTGCTTTTAGGTATACCAAGCTTGGCTACGCAGGCAACACTGAGCCACAGTTCATTATCCCTTCATGTAAGTAAAGCTCTACTCTCTGGTTTTTAAAGGCTTGTGTTTCTCAGCATTCTCATTTCTAAGCATTTCAATTCTGTTTTTCAATGTAAATTAACTCACCCACTATCTTCTTTCAGAAGATTGTCCAAGTAACTGGGAAGGGTTATTTGTTTTGACACCCAGTTCCTGAATGTATCGGGAAGTGGTTCAGTAGTTGTAACCTGAAAACCCCCAATACTCTCATCCTTTGGTTCCCTTCTGATACAGTTCTTCGTCACTGTTACTGGAGTTTCATCTTAGGGTTGGCTGGCAGGGGTTTTCATTCAATCAAAAATACCTGAACTGCCTAGAAAAATTATATTTGGTTCTTTAAGACCCTATTTGTAATTTTAAATAAGCATAGTTCTGATGGCTTAACAAATTCATGGACTGTACTACTCTGTTTGCTATATTGAAAGATTTTTTTAAAAACTGTGGTGGCAGTGAGAGATTTGTTGACTGCTTTTGTTTTGTGGAGAAGTGCTCTGTTCTTAATTTTTAGTCTTTAGAAAGTGATAAACTCAGAAGAAGGATCTTACATATTGACATGTGTTCATCCTAGCCACATGTTATTTTCTGTAGGAGTCTCCCAGGGTCAGGGAAGGTGTTTATGTGTGGAATTTTCTTCAACCATCTGATCCTGGGTTATCATTTGGGGATAGTTTGCCTGAGAGTAAGATCTCTCCATCGACAGTAAAGCCGAGTGCCGGGGATATAGCAGTGGCACAGCACCTGCCTGGCAAGCGCAAGGTCCTGAGTTTGATTCCTGGTACAAAAAAAAAGGAGTAAAGCTGAGATTTTGAAAGCTGTCAGTGGCTAGGACATCAGTGTTACTGTGACAACAGGCCCCTGTGACCAGGACTGACTCAATTTGCATTTACTCAAAGAATGTGAGTGTTGCACGCACTCACTAGCAAGCCTGTCCGGGTTCCTTGAGAACATTTGCATTGCCTTGTTCCAGTTCCTTGATTGCTGGGTAACTGACCGTGATTTTTTCTGTCAAATACTTGGATGGCACAAATGGCTTATTCTGGCTTTGTTAGTCTACTGTGTCCTCATTTTAAATTTGTACATTTGGAGTATTTGTTTGCTTGTGCTGCCATAACAAAATAACACAGTGTGGGTGACTTAAGCAACACAATTTATTTTATCCAGAACTGTTTCTGGAAACGTAAGAGTCCAAGTTCAAAGTGCTGTCCTGATTGGTTTATGGTGAGGTCTCTTTCTGGGCTTGCTTAGCGGGTCCCCTGTTGGCCTTTACCTAGTGCGAGAGTGTGGGGAGGCGAGGAGCTCTGTGGCACATCTTCTAAGGCCACTGCTTGTGTAGGGTTATGGCCCCATAGCCTTATACCCTCATTTCACCTTGATTACCTGCCTAAAAGTCCTGTCTTCAAATACAGTCATGTTGGGACTTAGGGTGTCAGCATGTGAGCTTTCCAGGGAACGTGGTTCAACCCACAACAATTGAGATTTTGTAGGATGAGTTGGTCTTTTGTGAATTTTATTAACGTGAATATCCAGAACTTGATCATTCCATGCTGAGTTGACAAATTGGACTTTCTCACTTTTCAAAGCAGATGAGATTTTAACCTTGTTAAGTGTATCAGCTGAGAAAGACTGACCTTATGCCTTTTTTTTTAATGTGCTGCCATTTAAATTGTCAGCAGCATTCAGTCGGCTGTACCATTTAACCTGTCATTAACAGAGGAAAATTGAAGACAGTTATTAGCAGGATTTCATTCACTGTCAAAAGACAGGTGAGCTCACAGACTGGGGCTGCCAGAACCTTAGTAGTGGCAGAAGCTAGAAGACAATAAAAATGTCAGAGAGGTGGGAGGGAAAGAATAGTCACAGTGTTGCTGCAGTGGTTACAGGAGGTAGAGGGATTCCACCAGTGAAAGGTTAGAAGATGTTTTGGCAGAAGTAAGGGCTTTGGTTACCTCGGATGATTGGCTTGTTGCTGGTCTTGGTTCCAGGGAGTAGAACCATTTTTATCTTTACAGAGGTCTCACAGAATGAATTCCCAAACTTAGTACTAATGTGGTATCAAAAAAGAAAAGCTGGACTGGAGGTGTAGCTCGGGGTAGCGCATTTGCCTGGCATATGTGAGGCCTGGGATCAATCCCAGCAGGGACGTGGGGGGAAGAGAAAAGCTTTTGCTTGTATGTGTGGGTTTGTGCTGGCCCTGGTGCTAGGCTGATTGTGACAGGGTTGGGGGTTGGGGGTGGAGGGTGGGGGGGGGTGGGACAGCTGGGAGTAAAGCAGAAGCCCAGTGATAGATCTTGGAGGTCACAGCTCCCAGTAGATAGGCAGGTGTGGTTGGCAGGGTGGAGAAGGGCTGTGTAATGGACTTGGAGTATCTTTCCTAAGGAGTTTTACTTTTATTTTTCACAGTAGGATGTTCAGACTCTTCCCCCCCACCCCCACCCTGCACCAGGGATTGAACTCAAGACCTTGCACTTGCCGGGCAGGCGCTTAGACCACTGAGCTAGATCCCCAGCCCTGGTGTTTTTGAGACAGGGTCTCACTATGCTGTTCAGGCTGGCCTTGAGCTCACTTTGTAGCCCAGGATGGTCTCGAACTCATAACGATCCTCCTGTCTCAGCCTCCCGAGTGCTGGGATTACAGGCGTGAGCCACCACGCCTGGCTTGTTCAGACTGTTTTTGAGAGCCTCCCTCTAGGGCCTGAGCTCTAGAACTAGACTGGTTCAAAGTCCTCCCCTGACACTGCTTTGTCTGGTTGGCTTGAGCAGTGAAGAATTTGCTTAATTGTTTGAAGAAATTTTTTCTTACTTTTTTTTCTTTTTAAAGTTGTTGGAGACCATTGGGAATCATTGACATTGAGTGTCGCAGAGTTAAGGTTTGGAGGCCCAATGGGCAGTGGAGTAGAAGGCCTAATGATCAGGAAGAGGGCTAGACTGTAGAAAGAGCATCAACTCTGATGCGGTCTTGATTTTTATTAAATAGACCCTTAAAATTTCAGTTTTGACCAACAAACAAAACCAAAAGAAAATACTACAAGGTTCCATTGGCCCACTCCTGGAATGAACATGTTAGTAGTGTGTTATACTCACGTCAGAGTCAATAAACATGGTCGTGTGCTGTGTGGCAGTTTTGGTTAGCAATGGACTACTTGTGTCACTTGTCCTGTATAGTTACATCACCTAGGGATGGGGTAGCTGTTTTAGTCCGTGTAGGTACCGTTTGATGTCTGCACAACTGTGACATCTAATGGTGCAGTTTCTCAGAATTGATCCTTGTCATTAGGTGGTATGACTGTGCATCATGCCTTACAGGTTAAGTCTCAGCATTTCCTTCTTTATTCCATCCCCCCGCCCCAACTCACTTCTCTGGTGGATATTTTCTGGTAGGTTTCTGGTCCATTTTTTATCTTTAAATTATATGTCCAAAAATACAGCACTTTGTTTCATGGGCTTAAGCATTTCTAAAATGACTCTGTACTAACTTCTGCATTATCTTTTTAAAAACCTTCCCTATTGTGTTTAAGATTTATCAGTGCTGATATACACAGATTTAGATCAAAATTCTAAGATGAACGTAAAGGGCATTTTCCAGTTTTTCTATTGTACAAAATGTTGGTAATGAATTTCTTCTTGTGTGCATGTGCCATTTCTCTTAAGAGGGAATAATCAGAAATGAAACTGTGTCATCATAGGATATGCATCCCTTCATCGTTATTAGATATTGTCAGATTGTTTTTAAATGCTTGTACTGATTTATACTCATCAGCTGTGTGTGAAAGTTCTGCTTCTACCTACCCCTTGGCAGCAGCTAGTATTGTTAGACTTCATTTTTTTTTCAGTCTAACGAAAGGTGATTTTTAAAATTTTTATTTTAAGGTTGAGTACCATTTTTGACCTGTTCATATCTTTGCTCGTTTTTCTGTTATATTTTTAGATCTTTTTTTGTGGTGCTTTATGAACTCCTTTGTATATGGTGAATACTAAGTTGTGGCAGATATCTTTTCCTTCTCTGCGGCTCTTTTAATACTCACTTTCCATTACTGGGACAAAATACCTGATACTTGAATTTAAGGAGAGGTTTATTTTGGCTTATGGTTTCAGAGAGTTCAGTCTGTGGTCACTTGACTCCAAGATAGAAATGGCATAGAAGAGCCTGATGGAGGAAAGCTGCTCAGCGCATGGCAGCCAGGAAGCAGAAAGCTAAGAGTAAGAAATACACATTCCCTTAAAGGATGACAAATACCCATCCCCACCCAGTGACCACTTCCTCCAACCAGGCCTCACCTCCCAGTAGCACATTCAGCTTTGAACTGAATCATGGGTTCATGCAAGTATAAGTATTGTCCTCTCCGAATGCATGAGGTTTATGGGGGATATTTTAGATCTGTTCTGTCTATCTGTCTGTCTGTCTCTGTGTCTGTCTCTCTTTCTCCACTGGATTTTGAACCTGTGGCCTTATGCTTTCTGGCCAAATGCTTTATCCACTGAGCTGTACCCCTGGTGAACTATGACTTTTGTTTGTTAAAATCTGGGTTATCAAGCTGGGCATGGTGGCTCATGCCTGTAATCCCAGCACTCTGGGAGGCTGAGGCAGGAGGATTGTTGTGAGTTCAAGATCTTCCTGGGCTACAAAGTGAGCTCAAGGCCAGTCTGAACGGCATAGCATAGCAAGACCATCTCAAAAAGACAAGGGCTGGGGATTTAGCTCAGTGGCCTAAGCCCTGCCTGGCAAGCGCAAGGTTGTGAGTTCGATCGCCTGTGCCGCCAAAAAAAAAAAAAAAATCTTGGTTATCTATTGATTGCCTTATTTAAGTTAAGACGTTCCTGATGTTTACTATGATGAGAAAAAAAAATTTTTTTTTTTAAGCTGAAGCCTGGACATTTAGGTATCATGTTTTGAGATTCTGGATCTTATTTTAAAGGGGATGACCTTTTGTTATCAGGCTTTGGGCTGTTGGAGTCTCCTTCTGGAGGTAGTTTCTAGGTTCTTTCTGTCCTGAGCAAAGAATTGGTCAACACAAGTGCAAAAAGTAGTGAGGAGAAAAAGATACTCTGCTGAGCAAGTTTGGGCCAAGTAAAAGTAAGAAAAGAAATACACTGTACAACAAGGGGAGTTGACCACTATGAAAACACAGTGGCAGAGAGCTCAGTGGTGACCATCCTTTTGTATCTCCCACTCCTCAGGCTCACATCAGGTCTAGGGTGGTTGTCAAAAACTTGCTCAAGTTCGCGAGATAATTTTTTGTTTGTTTTGAGACAGGTCTTACTATGTAGTTCAGGCTGGCCTTGACTCACTGTGTAGGTGACACTGTCTTTAAACTCATAGTAATCCTCTCCCAAGAAGAATTTTGAAGACAACCCTCTGATTGGTCCCATATGCAGGGCTTTGGGAACTGTCTGTGCATGTGTCCTGTGACTTTGTAATTAACAAGTCATGCTCACTTCCCCAGCAAGTCAGCCATGCCCTAGTCACCTTTTCCCTCCCCTCCCC